>CM033462.1:20108323-20265823 GCA_019425755.1 Amaranthus cruentus
ATATATATATATATATATATATTCAAAAAGAATAGGTAAAGCAGCTTTATTCTATTATCAAATTCATTATTTTGATCCTATCACCCATTACACTTTTAATGTCTCCAACAATTTTGATACCAGAGCTAAGCATGACTATAAGCAATTTTGCCCCAAATTTCTGTTATTCTCAACTAATGCTTTCTATGTTTGATGGATAACATTATGACTATTAAAGTAGTCAAATGCAATGGTTTTTTGTTTCTCACGATTTATGGGAACTCGTAGAAGAAGGCTATGAATACCTTCCTTAAAATTCTATTGACGCACAACAAAAATTATACAAAGAAAATAAGAAAAGAGACGCACTTGAATTACGCTTTATTCGTGTAGCTGTGAGCAAAATAATTTTCCCTTGTGTATATAGATTAAAAAACTCCAAAAAAGCATAGGATGCATTAAAAAGGAGTTTCTAGGTAATGACAAGTTGTTGCTATTCGATTACAAATTGTATTTTTCTCGAGTTACAGAAATAGTCAATAAAAAAAGCCTTGTTGATAGAATTGAAGAAAAGAAAATAGTCAGAAATTTTTTAAAAAGCATGATGATTATAATACAGCTGCATTTATAATAAAGGAGTCTAAGGATTTTTCATCCCTTACTATCCATGGTTGGATGGGATCTTTGGAATCACACGAGCAATGATTGAATAGAAATAAAAGAGAAGATAAACCTATCGATCATGCATTTCAATCTCAACTGCATTTATCAAACAAACAAAAAGGAGAGTCGGAGAAATGAGGAGGAGGCTAAAGCGGTTATCAACGATACAGTAGAGTTCGTGGAAACCAAAATTTCTGAACTTAAGGACGAAGTCGAGGTAGAGGTTGCATACAATATCAAAAGCATCCACCAAGGTCCAGTAATTCTTGCCAAGAGTGTGGTAAACCCAGTCATCAATCATTAGATTGTTACCATAGATGTAAAATATGTCGCAATCCGAATCACACCCAAAAGGATTGTTGGTATCAAGAAGGAAAGGAAATGACTGATGCAAATTTCACCACAAGTAATGGCGAAGGTGGTGAACATATATTTCTTACTTGCATGGATATACAAAATAAATCTTGAAAACATATGGTTCTTAGATAGTTGATGCATTAATCACATGATTGGAAATAAAGAAACGTTTACAAATATGAATACAAGTATCAACAATTAACAAGTTACCTTAGGAGATAGAAAAAAGTCAAATGTTGAAGAAAAAGGAGTTGTTGTTGTAAATACAAAGTCAGGTGACAAAAAACAAATACATGATGTTTTGTATGTACCTAATTTGACTCATAATTTGTTGAGTGTTGTTTTTGACAATGGAAGAAAATAATGTTTTTCACTTTATTTGCCACAAAATGAAAATGTGGCATTACAAGCAACGACCTTTGATAAATCTTATATTTGGCTCTTACGATATAGTCATTGAAATAAGAAAGGACTACAACAATTAAAGCAAAAGGATATGGTTATTAGATTACCACACATTGATAGAAATATCCAAGTGTGTGAAGGATGTATATATGGAAAAATACATCGCTTGTCATTTCCAATAACATCATGGCGAGCTAAAGCTTCTCTTGAATTAATACATACAGACATTTTTGGCCCTACTAGAAACCCGTCTTTGCAAGGAAAGAGGTATTTCATACTATTTGTTGATGACTATACATGTATGATGTGGACAAATTTTTATTGATAAAAAATCATATGCTTTTAATGTCTTTCTTCAATTTAAAGCTTTTGTTGAAAGACGAAGTGGTTATATGATAAAGACATTGAGAACTGATAGAGGGGGTGAATTGATCTACAAGCCTTTTATGGAGCATTCTAGAGATAAAGGCATAAAAAGACAATTAACAATCTCAAGCACACCTTAGCAAAATGATGTTGCAGATGAAAAAATCGTACGAGTGTTGAAATGAAAAGAAGCAAAATGGAAGAAAAAGGTTTACCTAAAAGTTTATAGGCAAAGGTAGTGAATACTTCTATTTACATACTCAATCGTTCTCTTACAAAAGCAGTTTGTAATAAGACTCCCTATGAAGCATGGAGCAACAAAAAAACATTTGGTTAATCACCTGAAAATTTTTGGATGCATTGCATATGCCTTAAACAAAGATCAAGGTAAAGACAAATTTGATCCCAAACTCAAAGGAAAGAAAAATTTAGTTGTGGGATGCAGTGAAGAATCAAAAGGCTACCGTCTCTTAGATCCTCATTCTAAAAAATTAAAAGTCTCCAGATATGTTATATTTGATGAATCCCCAAAATGGAATTGGGATGATGATGAAGGAGTTTAAACACAATTAACTGTTCCTATGCAAGATAGTAATTCTAGTGGCCATATTCAACAATATTAGTTGATTTGCTAAATAATCCTAGGGGATCTTCAAATCTAGCATCGAATGCACAAACCGAAGAAAGATCATCATCATCATCATCATCATACCCAGTATATCCCGCTCATAGACTATATCTATGGTCAGGGTCTGGGGAGGGAAGATAGACGACGTCTCATACCCATAGGGAGAGGGCGGTCAAAAGAGTCCCCCGGCTCAAGGGTTTTCAAAGAGATGAACCTGCAGATATCTGAAAACCTGCATCTTACATCCACATTAGCCAAGCCTAGAGATCAAGCAAAATATAAGACTTCAATCCTGTACAATACAAAAGGAGTAAAGGAAAAATACAAATACCAAGATTAGAGCAAGGAAAAGGTAGAGAGCAACCAAAACTTGCAAAGACAAAGACAAATGGAGGATAAAAAGGACGAGTTTAGTAATCTGGGACGTGGATACGGCGCCGCCAACTGCCCCTATCCATGGTCAGGTCCCTGGAGAGGTGGAGTTCATGCAAGTCACTCTTAATTTGTTCCTCCCATGTTTTCCTAGGTCTTCCTCGACCTCTCTTGCCCTCCACTATGATGCATTCGATCCTTCTCACTGGTGCGTCATGTGTCTTCCTCTGCACATGTCCAAAACATCTTAACCTATTCTCCCGCATCTTTGCGAAGATAGGTGCAACCCCTAACGTCTTCCTGAACTCCTGGTTTCTTATCTTGTCCATCATAGTGTTACCACACATCCACCTCAACATACGCATCTCCGCTACTTCCATCCTCTGTTTGAAAACCTTTTTTACGGGCCAACATTCTGTCCCATATAACAACGCCGGCCTAATCGCTACGCGATAAAATTGACCTTTTAATCTCCTCGGGAACTTCTTATCATAAAGCACCTCGGTAGCTGCTCGCCACTTAAGCTAACCTGCTTGTATACGATGAGTAATGTCACCATCAATCTCCCCGTTACTCTGAATCACAGATCCTAAATACTTGAACTTAGTCATACATGTAACAACTTCTCCCCCTAAGGTCACCTCGGGCTCCCTTATCGCTTCTGTCCCACTGAAATTGCATCGCAAGTATTTTGTCTTCGTACGGCTTATACGCAATCCCTTACCCTCCAAGGCTTCCCTCCACTCTTCCAACTTACTATTAGTCTTTTCCTTGGTTTCCGCAGCCAAAACTATATCATCGGCGAAAAGCATGCACCATGGCACAGTTTCCCAGATGGATTTAGAGATTTCTTCCATAATGACCGTGAAAATGAACGGACTTAGCGCTGAACCCTGATGTAAACCCACCTCAATAGGGAAAGACTCTGCCATACCCACCAGTGTAAGTACGTTAGTCGCCACTCTGTCATACATGTCCTGTATTACCTCAATGTATCTTCGTGAAATCCCTCTGTTCTTAAGGCTATCCCAAACGATGCTTCGTGGTATGCTATCGTACGCCTTCTCCAGATCAATGAATACCATATGCAAATCCTTTCTTCATTCCCTATACGTTTCCATCAATCTCGTCAAAAGATGGTTCGCCTCAGTGGTTGATCTACCCGACATGAAACCGAAGAAAGATCATCTTCTCCAATATTGAATCAAAAAAAGAAAGTGAGAAAAAATGATTATGATTGTTCATTAGCCAAAGAGAATGACATGGAAATATTCTCTTTATTTGCATGTGATTATGATTGAGAAATATAAGACATGGGAACTTCTAGATTGCCCAAAAAGATATAGATGTTATTGGTCTAAAATTGGTTTACAAAACAAAGCTCGACCAAGATGGAAAAATTCATAAGCACAAAGCAAGACTTGTTGTAAAAGGCTATGTTGAAAAACCTTGAGTTGATTTTAATGAAATATTTGCACCAATAGCTCGCACAGTAAGAACTATATTGGCCATTGTGGCACAAATGAAGTTACTTGTCTATCAGTTAGACGTGAAATCTGCATTTCTAAATGGAATTCTAGAAGAAGTATATGTTGAACAACCACAATGGTTATGAAATTGAAGGAGAACAAGATAATGTTTATCACTTACACAAAGCACTCTACGACATAAGCAAGCTCCAAGAGCTTGGAATAGTAGGATTGACAACTATTTCACTAATAATGGCTTTAAGAAAAGTCTGATTGAACCTTCACTGTATGTCAATCCTACTCCTATAAATACAGGTAATGATGACACACTGATCAATGATTATAAAATATCCATATGACAAAATAATTTGAGATGACAGATTTGGATCTCATGAAATATTTCCTTGGCATCCAAGTGAAGCAAACCAAGGAAGAAATTTTCTTTAACCAAAAAAAAAATACATTTTGGATCTCCTTAAGAAATTTTGCATGGAAAATTGCAAACTCATGTACATTCCTATGGCTATAAATGAAAAATTAAGCTAATATGATGGAGTTGAGAAAGTTGATCCAAGTATTTATAGGAGTTTGGTTGGATCTTTACTTTATCTAACTCATACAAAACCTGATATTTCACAGGCAGTAAATATAATTTTGAGATTTATGAGTGATCCTTGCACGCTACATCTTGTTGCCGCAAAAAGAATCTTACGTTATCTTCAACGTACTAAGAATATTAGATTAAAGTACCAAGCTGAAGAAAACGAAGACTTAATTGGTTACACTGACAGTGATTGGACTGGTCTAGTTGATGATCGTAAAAACACATCCACATATATATTTTGCTTAGGACTAAAATAATATCACGGTTTTCAGAGAAACAACAAACTGTAGCACTTTATTCAGCTGAAACCGTATATATGTCAGCCACTGAAGCAACATGAGAACCAATTTGACTACTGCGACGAATATAAAGAAGATTTGGGCCTTCGGCAAGGCATTCCAACTACAATCTATTGTGATAATATGTCTGCGATTGCAATGACAAACAATCCAGTATTTCATTATAGAAGCAAACATATTGAAATATGACTTCACTTCATACGAGATTTAGTTAATAAAGGACTAGCTAAACTTGAGTTTGTTAATACTAAGGATCAGCCAGCTGATATGCTAACAAAGCCGCTAACTATTGAGAAGTTTGAGAAATTTAAGTTTAGGTTAAACATTGCAAATTAAGAAGGGGAATTTGTGAAAGTAATTTGCAACTTCATTATTATTAGGAATAGCAATATAATAGGAATCATATCTTTAGGAGTAGTAAACGATAAGTTAGGAGTGTTCATATGATGTTTGCCTATTTTTCATTTCTCTAAAGTTATCATATAGAAGCTATATATATAATTCAAGCTTTATCAATATATATATTATCGAAAGGAGTAGGTGCAACAGTTCTATTCTATTATCAAATTCATTTTGATCCTATCACCCATTACACCTCATCTCCAACTATTTTAAATCACCTTACACACCACTTCTATTTTACACAAGAACACCAATACGTTTATTTCTTGGTATAATTATCACCCACTTCAGTGTAGACGCCAAACTGCATTTACATAACCTACAGCAGACTTAAAAAAAATTCAGTGTTGCATCCTTCTTTTTTATCTGTGCACATCCTTTATTCAACTGAAAACGGACGTCACAACGAGGTTCAACAATGAAAAACTCAATGAAAAATAGAGTAAAAGAGACACAAGTGTTTATGAGGTATCTTGGATACCTCCCCCTCAAATGTTGTTTATTATAATTGGACTCAACAATACAATGTATTATAAACTCTCCCTATCTTGAGAACAATCTCTCAAGATCACAAAATGCTAGAACAATGATGAGCACTCTCAAGTTTCAAGCAAAGTAATAGCTTTCTCTCAAAGTGTGTTTGTGGTGGTTCTTTCTCTAAGATTGATACTTACTTTTATAGATGAACGTGAGTGTCAATCTTAGAGTCACACATTAACCCACCATAAATCACAATAAACACCAACAATTTACTATGACAATAAACATTACATTAAACAATAGAATAATGAACAACATTATTGCATAATTAAACCAGAAAACTGCCCGTTGGAGTAGTCTGACCATCCGCTCGACCAACCCGCTCGGTCGAGCACCCTTTGCTCTGGTCGAGCAAGCTTCCAGAAGCATTCTGTTAACCTTCTGACCATGTTGCTCGACCTCCTCTTCTTTGCTCGACCGGTCGAGCGACCCATATGCCGGTCGAGCGAAGCTTATGCCCCTTAATTCTTGTTGCTTTGATCAAGCAACACTTCATCCAACGTTCCAAACCTTAAACTTACGTACCTCGACACATCTTTATCGTCCTTCTCCAAAGTACAAGACAAAGCATGTTCGATTAAGTGTTCAAAGTTAACGTACAAGTCATGAATATTGTCACTTGCTTTAACAATCTCCCCCTCAAGTGCAATATTCTTACCATCCTCAAAAGTAACCCTCTTTGACACAAACACACCATCATCACTTTTGTGGCCTAGGCTACCACACCTAACTTGTAACTCATACAAGTTCCTCTTACTCCTAATACCCTTCATGAGCACAAGGCTCCCTCTAATGACTTTCAAAACCCCTCCATTCGCTTTGAAAGTGCATCCCTTACTCTCTAACCTACACAATGATATTATGTTCCTCTCAAACTTAGGTACATATCTCACATCACCGAGTCTTCTTTTAACACCTCCGAGAGTCTCAATTATAACCTCCCCAATACCTTCTACTTTCACCTTCTCATCATTTGGTAAAGTAATAAGGCCATTATCCCCATAACTAAGCTTAGTAAATTTTTTCTTCTCACAACAAATGTGGAATGAGCAACCGGAGTCCATTACCCATTCCTTACTATGAACCACTCCCCCATCAACTAATAGAGCCCCATCATAGTCATCATCACTACCAATGCCTAGAGCGGCGCTCCCGCTACCGTCATTGTCATTTTTCCCTTCCCTTAAGCTTTTCATTTTCCTAAGGTCTTCCTTAAATTCATTGCACATCATTTGTATGTGCCCCTTCTTCTTACAATAGTAACACTCCTTGTCACTATGATCACCCCTCCCATGAGACTTACCCCTTCCTTAATATCCCTTGTCCTTGGTCCTACCCCTATTAGAACCCTCACTAAACAAGCCATCCCCAAAATTCTTCTTCTCTTCCCCCTCTCTTCTCACCATGAACCTATCATTCTCTCTCAACGCCGCCAATGCTTGATCAAGAGTAATAGAGTCCCTACCTATGAGCAATGTTTGGACTATGTTTTTATAGTCCTTAGGAAGTGAAGCCAAGAGTAGTAAGGCTTGCTCTTCATCGGTCAACTTTTCATCCGCATTCAACAATTGGTACACCAACTTGTTAAATGTGTTTATGTGGTCTTGCATCGATGTGTCCTCATCCTTCATGAGTTGATACAATTCCCACCTCAAGCAAAGTTTATTGGTAAGGGATTTGGAAGCATACACCGTTTGTAGTTTTTCTAACAACTCACCGGGATTAGTCTCTTTGAAGTAGTTATACTTGATTTCGGGTGCAATGGCAAGTCGGATTGTGCTTACCGCCTTCTTCCGTATTTGTGTCCATTTTGCCTTATCAATATGAATTGGCCTCTCTTTCAACAAAGCATCATCAATGCCTTGTTTCACCATGTAATCCTCCACGGAGCTTTTCCAAATAGCAAAGTTGATCATTCCATCAAACAATTGAATAAGGAACTTTCCCCCTTCACTCATTGTGTCTTTATTGCTCTTTTAAACTAACTTTCACACCCCCAAATGGCTCAAATGATCTTCCCGCTCTGATACCAATTGAAAACGGACGTCACAACGAGGTTCAACAATGAAAAACTCAATGAAAAATAGCAAAAGAGACACAAGTGTTTATGAGGTATCTTGGATACCTCCCCCTCAAATGTTGTTTATTATTATTGGACTCAACAATACAATGTAAAATAAACTCTCCCTATCTAACAATCTCTCAAGATCACAAAATGCTAGAACAATGATGAACACTCTCAAGTTTCAAGCAAAGTAATAGCTTTCTCTCAAAGAGTGTTTGTGGTGGTTCTTTCTCTAAGATTGATACTTACTTTTATAGATAAAGGTGAGTGTCAATCTTAGAGTCACACATTAACCCACCATAAATCACAATAAACACCAACAATTTACTATGACAATAAATATTACATTAAACAATAGAATAATGAACAACATTATTGCATAATTAAACCAGAAAACTGCCCGTTGGATTAGTTTGACCATCCGTTCGACCAACCCGCTCGGTCGAGCGCCCTTTGCTCTGGTCGAGCGAGCTTCCAGAAGCATTCTACTTACCTTCTGACCATGTTGCTCGACCTCCTCTTCTTTGCTCGACCAGTCGAGCGACCCATATGCCAGTCGAGCGAAGCCTCTGCCCCTTAATTCTTGTTGCTTTGATCAAGCAACACTTCACCCAACGTTCCAAACCTTAAACTTACGTACCTTGACACATCTTTATCGTCCTTCTCCAAAGTACAAGACAAAGCATGTTCGATTAAGTGTTCAAAGTTAACGTACAAGTCATGAATATTGTCACTTGCTTTAACATCAACAATAAGCACCAGTCAGTCTGCAATCAGCAATCAGCAATGAGCAAGTGCAGCGTACACTCCCATGTTTGCAGGCATCCAAACGCAATCACAGCACATTGAAGCTGCTGACGCAGACACATACGAACAGGCCATCTTAGTCCGAAATGGTTTCAGCATATAATATGTGTAACAGTTGAAAGCAGCCACACAAAGACAGTAATGCAGATTTCCAGTTTTGCACTCTTTCAAAACAGAAAAAGCAAGCACATATAGAATGTGCAGTAACATGCACAGCATGATCAACAATTTATCCATCTGTACCACCTGATTCATAGTTGTATTCTCAGAAAAAGATTGCACCCTCTCCCTCTGAACAGTGGCTTCTGATAACCCGTAAGTAACACATGTACAAAACAGACCAATATTATAACACATAGTCTGCACAAATAGACGTTAACAGCAGAGCTATCCAATACCAATACATTGAAACAGCAGCAGACAACAGTCGATTTGCACTAATACGTCTCTCTTTGCCTTGAATCTGCGTCTCAACACAACGCAAGAGAACAGTTTCAACTAACTAAATAATAGTTGGTAGAGTATATAACATATTCTGGGGCCTCAACCAAAAGCTTAAGCTGATGGTTGAGGCCCCAAGATATGTTATATATTTTCAGTGGTGGATCTAGGGTTTAGAGTTTCCTGGGGCACCAACGAATGGATGAAATTAGCTAGTGTGAGTAGCATATAACATCTTTGTGAAACAGTCTCTTAAACTAGGAAAAAAGTTTAATATCAAACAATGCCTCAACAAAACAAAGAAAAGTGAGCTTGGAGGGGTAGTCAACCACTCACTTAAGATTCATATTGATCAATTGAAAAAGTCAACCATGGTGTTTTGTTATGCAGTCAACCCGAATCTTGACTTCACCTAAAACATAGCATTTATAAAATGAATTAAGCAACAAAGTCAAATCTATCCACCCCAAACCAAGACTCACGACTTTAGATTTGCATTCTAGCTTCACAGTAATGTACGTGAGATTCTAACCAAATACCTAAAAACATAATCTGCAACTCCCACTTCTAATTTCTAAGGAATCCATGTTATTCTGTGAATTTGTATACTTGGTGTGCTATTTACTTTACATAGCCTGAATAAAAGTTTATGAAATACATGACATTGTTATCATATATAAAAAAACACTTAGATGCAATAAGAATCAAGATTAAGAATGAAGATTAGAACAACAAGATTAAGAATATAAGATTATGATTAAAATTAAAGATTATAACATTAATATTAGGATTAAGATCAAGATTATGAGTGAAAATACCTTAGAAAATCAAAATTTTAAACATAAAGGTTAAAATTAAGATTAAAATAAAAAAATGTCAAAAAATATTCCCCCGTGGCACGTGCCCCGGGGGGCCCATACATATAGGGCTGTGCAAAAATGGACCGGACCGGCGGGTTGGACCTGAACCGGTAGCACCCGGACCGGACCGGATGAATCAAGTCCGGTCTCCGGGTCATTAAAAATATTAATTCCGGGTTTTCGGTCCGGTCCGGTCTAAACCCGGAGAAATCAGGGTCAGAACGGTTGGGACCGGATGTATATAATATTTATATATTTTATTTTAAAAAAAAAATCTAAAATATAAATAGGCTTTTAACTTTTAAGAGTTTCTGATTTTTCAATTCCACTTCCCAGCAGGAGCAGCAGTATCCAAGAGGTAAAAGGAATACTCTTTGTTTCTGATTTTTCAATTCTCATCTCTGGTTCTTTAAATTTTTCTTCTTCAATTGCATTTTCACTTTCCATTACTCATTCAAATGCATTTTTGATTTTAGTCTCCAAGTAAAAGGAATACTCTTTGCTTTTTCAAATGCATTTTCACTTTCCATTACTCATTAATACTCTTTGATTTTCAAGAGGTAAAAGGATTACTTTTTAATATTTTATAGCCGGTCCAACCGGTCTGAACCTGGACCGGACCGGAATTTTCCAGGGTTGGACCAGAACCGGACCGGATGAATTAGGTCCGGTCTCCGGTCCTCGAAAATTTGAAATCCGGTCTTCCGGTCCGGGTTTGGACCGGTGTTCACTCCTACATACATAGATCCGCCCCTGTATATGTTAGAGTATATAACATATTCTGGGGCCTCAACCATAAGCTTAAGCTTTTGGTTGAGGCCCCAAAATATGATACTCCCTCCGTTTCTATTTGATCTTCCCATTTGGGTTTTCCACAAAGATTAAGAAAAATGGAATCTTTGGTAGTAGTGGGTATTATTTTAATTATATAGTAGTGGGAAGTAATGATTGTATTAGAATTATGAGAGAAAAAATAATTAAATAGTAGTGTGAAGTAATGATTGTATTGGAAGTATGAGAGAGAAAATAATTAAATAGTAGTGTTAAGTAAGAAAAGTGGGGTTTTAAGGGGTAAAAGTGAGATAAAAATTCCAAAAATAGAAAGTATTCTAAAGTGGAAGAACTTTTGAAACTACCCGTTATAGTAAGGTGGAAGAACATAAAGGAACGGAGGGAGTACATACTCTAACACTACAACATAATTTGTATTTAGTGGAATATATTTAGCGAAATTTAATTTAATTTTCGCTATTTTAAATTTCTTATAGTATATAGAGGATTTAGTGACATTTATTAGACCCTTTAGCAGCATATTAAAAAGTCACACTAAAGTTTTTAGCGACATAGGATCTAGTGACATTTGTCACAAATGTCACTATAGACAATAGTGACAAATATATATGCCATTAAAGACCAAATTAAGTGTCGCTAAATCACTTTATAGTGAAACTTAAAATAAAAACCAATAATTATTATACTAAAAGTATGAATTAGTGGTATTTTTTTAATGTCACTAAATCTAATATCGCAAAAAGCTAAATTTGTTGTAGTGATTCAAATTTCAACTTCCAATATAATATCCAAATATTAACAAGATAAAAACCTACCAAGTGTTTCTTATTAGTCATGCATCTTTGTGTCACTAATTTCTTATGAAAATTTCTCTTTGTATTTTGTTATTTTCTCCAGTAGATTTAGAATTTTATCTTGCCTCCTTAATCATTTTACAACTTGTTTGTGTCTATAACAGATCTTAGGGCCTTAACCATCAGCTTAAGCTTTTGGTTGAGTTGGTTTCTTGACATAGTATCAGAAGCCAGCGTGACAAGAGGTCACGGGTTCGAATCTCAACCACCCCTCATTTAAAGTGGAATATTTCGCACCAGGTATAATGAGAGCCTGTGTTGCATCCACGCTTCTAGCCCAAAGGGCTCTCGTGTGAGGGGGCGTGTTAGAGTATATGACAGATCTTGGGGCCTCAACCATCAGCTTAAGCTTTTGGTTGAGTTGGTTCCTTAACACAATGTCAGAGTATATAACATATTCTGGGGCCTCAACCATAAGCTTAAACTTTTAGTTGAGTTGGTTCCTTGACATGGTATCAGAAGCCAGTGTGACAAGAGGTCACGGGTTCGAATCTCAATCACCCCTCATTTAACGTGGAATATTTAGCACCAGGTATGAGGAGAGCCTGTGTTGCATCCACACTTCTAGCTCAAAGGGCTCTCATGTGAGGGGGCGTGTTAGAGTATATAACATATCTTGGGGCCTCAACCATGAGCTTAAACTTTTGGTTGAGTTGGTTATTTGACAGTGCATTCTTTGTTTGACCAATCAAACAACAGCAGCTGCCCCTGCCCTCATATATGTTTTACTTTTTGCAATTATACTCTCATTAACTTAACTTTTTATTTGTGTTTTGGTGTTTTCATTTTCCAAGCAATGATATCCTATAATAAATAAGAACGTAATTAAATTTATTGAAAACATTATGATTTCGAAAACTGAAAACTAAAAAGTATTAATCACTTTTTTTGATTTTCTATTTAAATGATTTGGTTTTCAACAAAATTAAAAAGAAAAACTTGACAAAAATAATCTATCATTTTATTCTCCAGTGTGAATAATCCCACCTTCGTATTATTATCTAATAATCCAATATTTTCTATTTATTTTCTATCTGCATACCGAGTGACTTTTACTACCATAGCGACATCCCCTGAACCAACACAGCCCACTGCCCACCCCTCCATGCTAAGTGAAATAAAAAAATCGATAAATTGAATTATTTATAGTGAATAATGAATAGAATAATTAATAAATAATTAAAAATAAAAAATAGTTGATTATAGTGGTTGATTTGACCAGCTGATTTTATTAACTGGTTTGACCAGCTGATTTTGAACCCGCTGCTATAGGCAGGTTATTCAAAAACAACTTATACGTATCAATAAGTTGTTTCAACCAACTAAATCACCAAACACTGAAATAAGCTGGTTTGACAACCCAACCCTCTATTTATACGGGTGGGCCTGTACATAAATCTGCCACTGCCTGTGTTAAGTGCTTCTTCTTACGAGAATTGAATCTTGTCTCAATTATTTTTTGCATTTTCTCACTCTACCTTATTATAAAAGTAAAAAATACTTCTAATCGTTATTCATTATTTTCATTATATGAAAACAGTTGTGAAACATTTTATTCATTCTTCACAAAACACTACAATAAATTTAACTTTTTGCAACATTGAATTTAGGGCATTAAAAAAAATGCCACTGATTCATATATTTATACTAGTAAAAATCCCTCTTCAATTTTAGTTTCCTCCCTCTAATCTTAAAAAATGTTTTAGTTTACTCCTTCTTCAGAAGTTTTAGTAAATGCACTATCTTATATGGATTATTATTTGTGTGTTTTTGATGCGTATATTGAGCAAGATTCTTTAAACGCAGATACGCAGCTGATAAAATAAGAGAAAGGATTAAAGATTTCAGTTTAGGGCTAATTTTCTGTTATATTATTCACACCTCCATAACCATGCTTATATACAAGAGATCTAGGACATAAAAACAGAAAAAATGTTTAAAAAAATATACAAATCACGCCTATTATAATTTACTTCCTAATATGGAACATCCTAAAATATACTGTATATTCTAACACTCCCCCTCAAGTTAGGTCATGGTTCTCCAATGCCTAACTTGCATAATGTGCCTCCAAAGGTTTCTGCTGTGACTGCTTTAGTGAGGATATCTGCTAATTGATCCTTTGACTGTATCGATGGAAGACTGATAATCTAGTTCTCAAGTTTCTCCTTAATGAAGTGTCTATCCACTTCTACGTGCTTAGTTCTGTCGTGTTGAACTGGGTTATTGGATATACTGATAGCTGCTTCATTATCACAAAACAATTTACTTGCCTCCTTTTGTGGAAAATTCAGCTCACTCAGAAGCTTTCTTAGCCATAAGACTTCAGTAACTCCTTTTGCGATTCCCCTGAACTCTGCTTCAGCACTTGATAGAGCTACCACATTTTGCTTTTTACTCCTCCATGTAACAAGATTACCTCTAACTAAGGTAAAGTACCCAGAAGTAGACTTTCTGTTGTCTTTATCTCCTGCCCAATCTGAGTCTGTGTAAACCACAATATCAAGGTTCCCGTTATTTCTGTAGAAAACCCCTCTACTACTGGTGCCTTTCAAGTACCTCAAAATTCTCGTAACTGTCTCCATGTGAGGGACTTGTGGTCGGTGCATGAACCTGCTGACAACACTAACTGCATAAGAGATATATGGCCTGGTGTGAGATAGGTAGATGAGTTTCCCAACTAACTTCTGGTATTGCTCCTTGTCTGTGGGTTCCCCGTCTTCTAAAGTCTGTAGCCCATGATTGACTACAATCGGAGCTTCTGCTGGTTTACAATCAAGCATTCCTGTTTCAGCTAAAAGATCAAGGATGTATTTCTTTTGACAGACGAAGATTCCCTGCTTTGATCTTACGACTTCAATACCCAAAAAATACTTCAAATTTCCCAGATCCTTCATCTCAAATTCCAGAAACAATTTCTTCTTGACGTCCCTGATTTCATCTTCATCAGTCCCAGTAATAACCATGTCATCCATATAAATAATCAAACAGGTAATCAAGTGTCCCCTTTTTCTTAGGAACAAAATATGATCAGAATGACTCTGCACATACCCAAACTTCTTCATTGCCGAGGTGAATCTCCCAAACCAAGCTCGAGGAGACTGTTTCAGACCATAAAGAGCCTTCTTGAGTTTACATCCTTCCCCAGACTAAAACTCACCCATAAAACCTGGTGGTGCATCCATATAAACTTCTTCATCAATTTCGCCATGGAGAAAAGCGCTCTTTACATCAAATTGATATAAGGGCCAGTTCTTGTTGGCTGCAATAGAGAATAAGACCCTAATAGTGTCAATCTTGGCGACTGGAGAGAAGGTCTCAAAATAGTCTATCCCGTATGTTTGGGTGTACCCTTTAGCAACAAGGCGAGCCTTATGTCTCTTAATCGTTCCATCGGAGAGATATTTAATTGTAAACACCCATTTGCAGCCTACTGCCTTTTTCCCTCTGGGTATCAAGCATTTCTCCCAAGTATCATTCTTCTTAAGAGCAGTGATCTCATCTTCCATTGTTTTCCGCCATTTTGGATTCTTAAGAGCCTCTTCGGTGGTTCTTGGAATGGTGTTGGAGTACAGAGAGGTATTGAAAGCAACTGTAGTCTCAGATAGAGTAGGATTATCCTGAGTAAGAGGATATCTAGATCTATGCGCCTCATATTCAGGGTCATACCGTTTTGGTGGTATACCTCGTGTTCTCCTTGGAGGAACATCATATCTGCAAGACTCATTAGTAGTAATAGAATTATCATCAACAGCTAGATGATCTAGTTCAGAATGTGCCTCAGGTTCAGGAACAGTTTCGGATACATCAGATAGGTCGGTAGTAGCCTGAAGAGGAGAGAATATTGGAGTTTCAGTGACAACATCGACGGGAGTACCTACTTGCTCTTTTGGATCAGGATCTATAGTAATGGGATGATGTGTTAACCAGCTCATGTCATCACTTATAGTCTCCCCCTGAGGACGATGCTGGGAGTAGTAATAAGAACCCTCAAAAAAGTCATAGTCCATCGTAGTGTATAATTTGTTTTGAACAGGATCATAACACCGATACTCCTTTTGATTGACCCCGTACCCAATAAACAAACATCTGAGAGCTCGTGGTTCAAGTTTGTGACGAGTATGTTGTGGAAGATGTACATACACGACACATCCAAAAACACGAGGAGGTAGAGAGTGAAGAGAACGGGTAGAGAAGTGGGTGCGAAGGACATCGAGAGGTGTCTTATAGTGAAGGATTTTTGTGGGTAGGCGATTTGTGAGATATGTAGCTGTAGCAATTGCTTCAGGCCAAAAATAAGCAAGGACTTTGGCTTCGAACATAAGGGCTCGGGTAATTTCAAGAAGGGTACGGTTTTTTCGTTCGGTAACTCCGTTTTGTTATGGAGTATGGGGGCAACTGGTTTGATGAATTAGACCATGGCTAGACATGAAGTCTTTCATTTTGTGGTTTATAAACTCTCCCCCATTATCTGAACGAAGAATCTGAGGTTGAGTTTGAAATTGGGTGACAATCATATTATAGAAATTCACAAATATATCAAAGACTTCAGATTTGGATTTAAGAAAATAAACCCAACACATGCGAGTACAATCATCCACAAAAGAAACAAAATACGAAAAACCATGATTATTATTTTCAGGAGCAGGACCCCAAACATCCGAATGT
Organism: Amaranthus cruentus; assembly: GCA_019425755.1. NCBI lineage: Eukaryota > Viridiplantae > Streptophyta > Magnoliopsida > Caryophyllales > Amaranthaceae > Amaranthus > Amaranthus cruentus. Next base: position 20,124,895 of record CM033462.1, read on the forward strand.
ATCAAAACAAAAGGTATATCACTACGCGTTTGACTGGAAAAATAAGAATGTTTATCTCCCAATTATCTCCCCTGTCCGAGCATTCTGCACAACACAATGAGAAGAAGACATAAGAACAACACAATTTAGCTCTTTCGTTAATTGACTAATGGACAGCAATTTATGAGATAAATCAGGTATAAGAAGACAATTTTTTAAATGCAGCGATGGAGAGATATTCACAGGACCGGCTTGTTCCACACTCACACATTCCCCATTGGCTGTTTGTATGTGGGTTCGAGGTTTTTTGTGGAAAGATACTAAGTCGCATGGGTCAAAGGTCATAGTGTCCGTCGCCTCGCAGTCAAAAATCCATTGGGACGTTTTACATAAAAGACCAGATCCACAGATTTTATTGGTTTGTTTTTGTATTTTTATGTTTGGGCTAGATGATTTTAATTTTGGGCTTGATAAAATAATGGGTAAAGGGTGTGGGGTATTTTCGGGTATGGGTTCATTTGAGGGAGTATTAGGGTTGCTGGGAGTACTTTGGGTATAAATACCCAACTTAGGAAAGTTTTCAAAACCCCCCCTCCCCTTTTCTCTCTCTTTCGCTGGTTCTCTCTCTTCTGTGTTTGTTGTCCCTGTTGCGTGTTCTTCTCCATTTTCACCTGGGTTTTGGTTTGGTGGTTCCTTGCCGCCGGTGACGACATGTGCCTTGCCGCCGGTTATGCTGGTCGGACCCTTGGTGGCGGCCTTGCGTTGCCGGTGCTCCTCCCACCACTCCGGGAAGCCGATTAATTTAAAGCATGCCTCCTTTGTGTGTCGTGTTCGTCCACAGTGGCTGCATTTTAGGTGATCTTTATCATCCCCATCTCGCCGGAATGAGGAGTTTTCCGACCAGTTCCTTGCCGCCAATCCACTACCAATTTCTGAGGGAGTTCTTCCCAATGATGAAGTGTGGGTCATTATACCCCGCCTTGACATTTCACGCCGGATCATACCGTAACCCTTTTCAACGGTAGGAAGAGGGTCAAGATTTAATAAATCCCTTTTTTCTTTATCAAATGTTTCATTAATACTTGCTAAGAATTGGAACAACCTTGGTTTTTGGATAAAGGTATTAAAGATTGTTATTTCTTTGGCATGAATCATGGGATTCGGCATTCGTCGGTCCATCTCCTTCCAAATCGTGATAAGTTTCCCATAGTAGACCTCTATTGAGTCTTGATTCTGTTTTACTGCATTTGCCTTAGTACTCAGATCAAAGATCTGGAGTTCGTCCCTTCCACTGCATAAGAGGACCTCAATCCCCTTCCATAAATCTCGTGCAATCGTGTAGTGCAGAAACTGATTTATGAGTTCGGTATCGATATTTGATATAATCCATGATAGGACTATGGAATCCTTTTGTTTCCAGGCTTGGTATGTTGGATCTGTCGTACTCGGAGGAGCGTCGATGATATGGTTGAAACGTCCTCTATAGTCTAGAGCAATCTGGATTAACTTACACCATGTGATGTAATTTTGGTAATTTAGCTTTTCAGCTATTCTCAAATCTGGTGAAATTGTTTCTGGGTTTGGTAGGTTCGGTGTTTGTGGTTTGTTCATTTGCTGGAACATTTTAAGCATCTGTTCCAATTGATCCATGGTTACAAGTTGTTGTTTTGAATCGTTTTCGGCCATTTTGTTTACAGGTAAGGGTTTCAAAGGTAAATGATGATAAATCGAAAAAGGTGTTGCCTGTCCCGGAAAGCACCTTACGGCTCTGATACCATGATAAAATAAGAGAAAGGATTAAAGATTTCAGTTTAGGGCTAATTTTCTGTTATATTATTCACACCTCCATAACCATGCTTATATACACGAGATCTAGGACATAAAAAACAGAAAGAAGAATAAAAATATACACAAATCACGCCTAATATAATTTACTTCCGAATATGGAATATCCTAAAATATATTGTATATTCTAACAGCAGCTACCAACAAACAAATGTTTGCCTGTATCTACAAATGTGAAAAATCATTATGTTGTAGTTGGGTCATCCGTGATTGCAGTTTCGAGGCTCATATGCTTTGATGTTTTTATAATTATGCAATTGTACAGCCTGATAACCCTGCACAGCTTACTGGGAAGATCTATGAGAATATGGGCATGGCTCTATCAAACAAATGGGGATCCTCACTTGATGCACAACACTGTTATAGTGTTGAACTTTTACTAGCACTAGTCCTAGTTATTTTCATTCGAGCTGTTGGGTCATTTTGAAATTAGCTTATTGTATGGAATGCATTTAATAAATGTGTTTATTTTAATTTGTTTTGTTTCTTATTGGTTTTCAAGGATTATATTGCAAGATCAAGAATATAAACAAGATGATATAGATGAGGTTCGTAAACAATGGGCAAAGTTATTTAAATTGAATTTTTTGTTAAACTAATTAAATGTATTTTATTCAAGCAATAGTAGTATTATTCGATCGTATGTGATCTTATCTACAAGTGTAGTAGTGGATGTTATGTAAAAGAATATTTTCTAATTAATGTAAGTATTATTCAATCGTATATATTATATCCATGAATGACCTCTATAAATATATATTATATTAATCCCTAGTCGATATATATATATATATATATATATATATATATATATATATATATATATATATATATATAGGATCAGATAAGAAGGATTTTAAAATAAGAAGGATGAGAAGGATTTTGTTTGATTTTTTTTAGTTACTATATGTCTAAAAAAGGATACTATGTTACAAAAAAAGAATACTTAAAAATTTATGTCATAGTTACTTTTCTGTGTAACATAGTTAGTTTTACAATTATGTGTTTTTGGCTCAATCATGACCATAGATTTTTTTAGTTTAGTGAAATCAAGGGTGTAGAATCCTTCATACCCTTCTTATTTTCAACACCAATCTCATTGGATCCTCCTATATATATATATATATATATATATATATATATATATATATATATATATATATATATGTTATTTGTAACCCACTTATTAGTAACCCCCAATATAACAAATAATGTGTTATTTGTAACCCACTTATTAGTAACCCCCAATATAAGATACAAATAAGCTTAAAAATGAGATACAAATAATGATTTTTTTACTAGTATTAGTGTAGTAATTATTGGTTTTTATTTTAAGCTTCACTATAAAGTGATTTAGCGACACTCTATTTGGTCTTTAGTGGCATATGTAACTGCCACTGTAGTCTTTAGTGGCATTTGTGAGAAATGTCACTGTATCCTATGTCGCTAAAAGCTTTATTGTGACTTTTTATTATGCTGCTAAAGGGTCTAAGAAATGTCACTAAATCCTCTACATACACTATAGGAAATTTGAAATAGCGACATTTAAATTAAATGTCGCTAAATAAATCACCCTAAAAGAAACCTTATATTGTAGTGATAAATTTTTTTCCTTTTATAAAAAACCTATATTAAATATCAATCATTGTCAAATACTCCCACCGTCTTTAAATATTTGTCAATGAGGCAAAAATGAAACAAACTTAAAATAGAGAATTTTATTTGGTGTCAAAACTTTTTTTTTATTTGAAAATGTAGTCAAAACTTTTAATTACAATATAAAATGTAATTAATTTTACCCATTTGCCATCTTGAACCACAAAAACTCTTTCCTTATGCCACAAATTAGATTATAAAATAATGACAAAACTATAGTGTTTTAAAAAAATCAAAAAATTAAGGATGTTTGAAAACAATCAAAAAATGAAAATAAAAAATTGCGACATGATAACAATGACAAAAAAAATTAGAATAGAGGGAGAGGAAAGTAATGTTTTGAAACCATTCTTTATAAGAAAGAGAGCATTTGATAAATTTAAAATCAAGTAAAAATCATGAGTTTAAGAAGAATCAATTAAGGACAAATACATAGTAATGTAAACTACCAAAGATACCAAGCCAAGAAATAATTTCTTAAAATGAAACATTTTCTAATAATATGGAGAGTAAAATTCTCCGTTATATAGTAATGTTGATAAATAAGTTAAAGTCAAGGAGTACTTTTCATATGAAGTATTAGTTTATGGATCTGTTTGACAAATGTTTGTCAGTTGAAACTGTTGGATGGTTGGACCATCTAAAAGTATTTACTGATAAACCAGATTTTTATGCTGGCTATTTAAGTATGTTGTTATGGAGGTTTTTTTAAAAACATTATGGTTTGTTGTTGGGTTTTTAAAAAGTATAAAGTAGCCAAAAATACAAAATTCAATGAAAGTTTGGCTCAAATGCTTTTTAGCCATTTACCACATTATATTTAATCAAATAAAAAATCAAAAGTCAAAAATCAATTAAATGCAATTAAATATCAATAAAGAAAAGCTAATTTTCAAACATCATATGAATAAATGATTGTGGAATAATAATAGGGAGGAGTAGTACGTCAAGTGGTGTGCTAATTAGTGGCATGAAATGGATCAGAGGAGGCTGAGAATGTTGGAATAGGTTAGTTGGGGAACAGCAGGGTTCCATTTCAAGCTAGAAGAATATGTATTCCCATGAGACCCTACACACCCTAAAAAAGGCCCTGGACCATGCCACTTTTTCCAACTTATATTATTATACTACTCCTTATGTCCAGTATAATTTGCATTAAAGAGAAAATTATTGATTTAAAATAAATTGTATGGAAAAAATTAAAATAGAGTTAAAATGTACGGATTAGATTAAAAGAAATTGGTGGACCATAGTCTAAAAATAGAAATAATACAAATTAATTGAGACGGATCAAAATGAAAAATATTGCAAATTAAATGAGTCGAAAAGAGTAATGTCTATTATCAACTTCAAAAATAATGTATAGGCAAATGCCAAAGGAAATGGGGACTTCTTTTCTCTTTGAACTTTAGTTTGTTTTGGTTTTTACAACTAGCTATTATTTTCTCATTGAAAATTAGTTTTGCTTAAATAGTTCACATTTCTAGTTAGCTGAATTTCAATTCGAAATGTCGGTTAGGAATTTGCAACAGAAGATAACTCAATCAAACCATCCAATGTAGGACAATTATTAACATATATATCAACACTCTATAAGGAATTTCTAACAAGAGAAGGATTTCACATCAATTGTTTCACTTTTATATCTAAAATAAAATAGGGAATAACCGCATTATCTCAAAATCATATACTTACATTTAATTATGGTATTGGTCTAAAAATATTATAACATCGAAGAATCGATATTCAACATAATTTGTTTTTAGTAGGATATATTTGGCGATATTTTATTTAAATGTCGTTATTTTAAATTTCTTATAGTGTATATAGAGGATTTAGTGACATTTATTAAGCCCTTTAGCAGCATATTAAAAAGTCACAAGTAAAGCTTTTAATGACATAGGATTTAGTGACATTTCTCACAAATGCCACTATAGACTTTAGTGACAATTACATATGCCACTAAAGACCAAATTAAGTGTCGCTAAATCACTATATGGTGAAACTTAAAATAAAAACCAATAATAATTACACTAAAAATATGAATCAGTGGTATTTTTTAATATCACTAAATTCATTGTCGTCTAAATTTGTTGTTGTGATTCAAAATTCAACTTCCAATATCCAAATATTAACAAGATAAAAACCTACCAAATGTTTCTTATTAGTCATGCATCTTTGTGTCACTAATTTCTTATGAAAATTTCTTTGTCTTTTATTATTTTCTCCAGTACATTTAGAATTTTATCTTGCCTCCTTAATCATTTTACAACTCATTATTATATTTATTCTTAAGCCATTTATTTTGCTTAAGTGGCCTACATTACAAGCCCTTATTTTGATTAAATTGCCTTTTAAAGTTTCAACCTTAACGTTCGTTTCAAAAGATAAGGTTTTAACCAAATTATAAATATCTTTTTTCTTTCTAATTTTTTCTATATGATAAAATGACACAAAAAATGAGATATACACAACTTCAAACACATAACTCTCTCCAACTTAATTTTGAAAAGCTCTTAAATATAATAAAAAATTAATATATGAAAATCACCAGTAAAGAAAAAGAATTACCATATACCAATCCACAATCATGTTTTTACAGAGTTACAATTATCCTTACTATTTTCTCCCATAACAATACATACAAATAACTATCAAGTTAAAAACATCAACTTGATAACACAACATTATGACTATAATGTTGGTTAAATGGATCTTTAAAGATTAGGAACTCTTCGTAGTTATTGCTAAAGCTTTAAGTGTCATTAATCTATAATTCGTTCGTAATTATTCTCATTTATGGAGTGCTTTTAATCACCTTAAAGTATTTTTAAGCTCTTTGACTATAGTGCATCAGGGTGAAAATATAGTAGTTGAGATTAGCCTATAAATAGGTGTTTCTCATTCATTTGAATATATACGTTTCTACACTTTTGAATTTTATCTTTTCTTTACACTACAAAAAAAATGCAAATTTCCGACTACCCGAAATAGTCGGAGTTTAGTCGGTATAGGCTCTATACCGACTAAATTCCGACTTTTCTGGGTTAGTCGGCTCAGATTGGTCGGTAAATCCATTGAGTAGGAAAACATTCGGAAATTTTCGACTAATTTCCGACCACCCATTTGGTCGGAAATTTCCGACTACCCACACAGTCGGAATTTAGTCGCTAAGCACTATTTAAGAATTCAACCCAAAATGGCAAAAAAAATAATAATAATAATAAAATTTTTCGACCAAATTACCGACCAGTTTGCGACCACCTAGTTGGTCGGAAAAAAAAAATTAAATGAAAGTGTCACATCATACCCACGTGGCACGCGCATGGCACCCACGTGGCCCTCAACAATCCTGCAGCATCCTCACAAACGCCTTGGGTAAGAATCGAACCCATGACCTCTTGGATTAGGGATGGCAAAGGGTCAGACTCGGCTCAGATTATACATACTCCGACTTTGCTCCGGATAACAGTCGGAGTTTATTTTTCACTCCACCTCCACTCGGACTCGGATTATGCATACTCCAAGTTTGCCCGACTCGGACTCTCGGACCTCCAACGGAGTCGGATTATTATCAAACAATATCGTTGTGATACTGTACTAATAGTTTTAAAGCATATAAAATTCACATCATATATTTTTCAAATACAATTTAACAAAAAATATGTACTTTGAATTCAAGTTTAACAAGAGAAAATAGTCCTACTACTACAATTTAACAAAATTCTCTCGCATTTTGATTTGGCGTATTTATTTCTCTTGACCTGATCTATCGTATTCTGATTTATTAATCTAAATAAAACTACAAATTAGTTTATCAAAATCGAAAATTACAATTAGTATGAGAGGGAACTTGAATTAGTCACGTCTCGAGTTTTAAAGGAAACAAAATATTGGTGTAAAAGTCAAATTCAAAGTCAGATTCCCTTCAGGGTCGGAGTCAGGTCAGAGTGTCGGATTTTTATTAAGGTGCAACCATGGTTATCAAAATCGCGATCTGGATCGTAGGATCGTACGATCCTACGACCCAGATCGATGCCAGCGACTAGAATCGTGCATAGGATCGGAATCAGTCAGGATCGAGCATAGGATCGGTTAGGATCGGTGGGATCGGTGGTGGGATCGGTCAGAATCGTGTAGGATCGTTAGGATCAGTTAGGATCGTAGAATCGGTCAAAACTACTAATTAAAATTTTTTTTCTAGTATCTTTATTCTTCTTTGCTTACTATGGTTTATTATTGTATCCTTGTGTGCATGTGCTTTAAAATATATTATGTGTAGTGTATATCTTATATATAGATTGCCATTTCATTAAGAATAGAGAAAAAAAAGCGGCATTAAAAAGGTAAGATATGCATGTATTTTAAAATTAAAGAAAAATCTTAAGAAAATGTATGGGTTTTAAGAAAATTAAGGCAAAACAATAAACATAGACATAATATAACTTGTTAATTCTGCAAATTTGTAGGATCGTCCGATCCTACGATCCAATCCTACGATCCGATCCCACAAGTTGATTTCGATCCTATGTAGAATCCCGATCCTGACAACCTTGGGTGCAACTCCGGTCCGTCTCTAACTCGGACTCGGATCGTAAAGTCAGAGTCGGAGTCGGATGACTTTTTCCTCGGACTCCAATCGGATTATTTTCCTCGGATCGAGTCGGACTAGGGTCGGATTCGGACTGAATTGCCATCCCTATCTTGGATACAAGACTAACACTCCAACCAGTAGGCCAAGTGTTAATTAGTGATATTCTTTGCAATGTTATTATACTTATAACATAATACTCTCCGACTACTTAGTATATTACTATAATTATTATTATTATCATTATTATTATTATTATTATTATTATTATTATTAGTATATTATTAGTCGTGTTAGTATATTATTAGTTATGATCTTTTAATAACATTTAGCTAGTATTAGTATAATATTAGTTGTATAGTTTATTATTACTCGTATTATTATTAGTTGTACGTATTAGTCTATTATTACTAATTAGTCATATTAGTTATTATTAATCCTATTAGTATATTACTCGTATTAGTCATATTAGTTATTATCAGTCGTATTAGTGTATTACTCGTTTTAGTGCATTATTATTATTATTATTATTATTATTATTATTATTATTATTATTATTATTATTATTATTATTATTATTATTATTATTATTATTATTGTACTAATAGTCTAATTAATATAGTATTAGTCATATTAGTGTAATATTAGTATTTTATTAGTTGTATTAGTATATATTTACTTGTATTAATATATTATTACTTGTATTAGTTTTATTTGCGTATTATTAGTGTATCATTAGTATAATACTAGTCGTATTAGTTATTATTAGTCGTATTAATGTAGTTTTAGTCGTTGTATAGTGTTACTCTTATTAGTGTATTATTAGTTGTATTAGTATTATAATTAGTCGCATTAGTTTATTATTAGTTATTGTATTAGTGTATTAATATTATATTATTAATATTATATTATTAGTTGTATTAATATATTATTACTCGCATTAGTGCATTATTCGTATATTATTACTCGTATTAGTTGTATTAGTATATTACGACTCGTATAAGTATCTTATTACTCGTATTTGTACATTATTATTAGTTTATTAGTTATTTAGTCGTATTAATGCATTATTAGTCATATTAGTGTTTCATTAGTATAATATAAGTTGTATATGTATATTACTACTCGTATTAGTAGATTATTAGTACTTTATTAGTTATTATTAGTCATATTAGTGTATTATTAGCATGGTTGTTAAAATCGCGATTCTGATCTACGATTCTACAATCTTACGATCTAAAAACAAGCGAGCGACTTGAATCGCAGGTAGAATCTTGAAATTGTAGAATCTTACGATTCTAGTCGGAATAAAATTTTTAGAGGTAGAATCATAACACAATTCTACGATTCTACGTTTTAACGATCCGATTCTACTATTTTAGTATGAATTATTTTTAATTTTTCTTATATACCATCTTTAACTAATCTCTTTCACGTATACATATTAATTTCAATTTTCCATCATGAAAACTTTTAAAAAAATAAATTTCTTAATCAGTATAAAGATTTAAACTAATTATAAAAAGGTTTTTGTTATATTCTTAAAAATAAAGTCAAAGAAACTTAATTCATAAATTTAAACTTTTGAATTGGATAATAATAATAAGAAACTAGATATTTTTAATATATTTAAGTTTATTTGTAGAATCTTACGATTCTACGATTCGATTCTACCGATTCGATTCTACTTCTCTAAATGATTTTAAGTAGAATCGCGATTTTAACAACTTTGATTATTAGTACTTTATTAGTTATTTAGTTGTATTAGTTATTATTAGTCGTATTAGTATATCGTTATTATTATTATTATTATTATTATTAGTATTATTATTAATATTATTATTATTATTATTAATATTATTATTATTATCATCGTATTGGTGCATTATTAGTCGTCTTAGTATTAGTATTTCGTATTAGTGTAGTATTAGTATTATTATTAGTTTCGAAAGACATAAGCGCAATATGGATTTGAGGCTAAAATTAGAGAAAATTTATAATCAACCAATAATCTACTCCCTCCGTTTTCATATGTTTTTCTCACTTTCCCCATTTGGAAATTTTTAAAAGTTCTTCCCATTTAGAATCTTTCTATTTTAGTAACCAATAGAATTCAAGGAAATTATTATATTACACTTACACTCTAATCTATAGAAATTAATTTACATGTTAATTCCCAATGCATTTACTTTACATACATCCAATGAAATTTAATGATATTATTACACTTACACTTTAATCAATAGAATCTTTATTTTTTATATTATTTTACTCAACTCTCATAGTATCTATTTTGTAATTATAGTTTATCTTGATTTCTTCTCAGATTCCAAATGGGAAGATAAAAAAAAGAACGGAGGGAGTATAATTTTATTTTTAGAGAAAATTTAAAAAAACAAAAAAAAAAAAGAAAAACTAAAAGAGAGGATGTTAGTGTGATCATTAGCAAATTGTGGGAATATAATTAGCAAATTGTATGATTAGCAAATTGTGGGCATTATCCAAATCAGTGTAGGAAGTGATGGCGCATTATTATAATTAGCAAATTGTGGGCATTATCCAAACTATATACGGCTAATCAATTCTACCGACTAAATTCCGACCGAAATTTAGTCGGAAAATGGTCGGTAAAATTTCCTACTAAATTTCAGTCGGAATTTAGTCGGAAAATAATTAATGGTATTTTTTTAAAATTGCGACCAAAAACAAATTCAGTAGCAATTTAATCGGAATTTCCGACTAACGTGTGTCAGTCGGAAAAATAGTCGGAATTTTCCAACTAAAAGTAGGTAGTCGGTGGGTTTTGATCGGAATTTTGCAATTTTTTTGTATTGTTATCTTATATTCCCTTGTACAAGAATGGTATTCGCTCCACACCTTTAGTAGTTAGTGTGCATTTCTATTGGTGAATGTGTTAATCTTGGGAAAGTCTCGTCTATTTAAACTTGGGATAGTCGAGAATTAATTTTCTTAATGCAGCAACAAGTTCGTGTCACACTAATCTTTTCATATCAAACACATGTTAAACACAACTCTAAGCACATTTCTCATATATATACATTATGTTATTTATATTATTATCACTAATTTGTATTGATGATCGTAAACATAAGAAAACTTTATGAGGACCTTGAAAAGTCTATATTTTCAACAATTTAAAAAAGTTTTTTTATTCTATGTAGTTTTTTTATATTGGTAGGGAAAGAAATTATGACGTATTAATAAATTAGCCAATGGCACGTGTATAATTGGCAGGATGAATTCCTAGAATCTACCGTCTAAAGCTTAGCCAAATTAGAGCATCAGCAATTGGGTTACACATCTTAAAACAGTATACTCAAGCATTACCAATATCCTACTTATATATTGGTATTAGAGGTGTTCAACGGGCCGGAGCGGGTCAAAATTTAAATGGGCCGGGGCAGGGTTGGTCATGTCAAATGTTAAACGGACCGGGGCGGGTCAAGCCCATTTACATACGACCCAATTTGACCCTTTTTTGAAAAGTTCATAAAATAATTTTTTTTATTATACTTTATGGCCCGATGGATCGACCCACTTATGTATATAATAATATCATTTAAAAATATTTTTAAAAATATTTTTAAAAAGTGGTAAAATTAAATGCAGTTACACAAATAAAACTTGAATGCAGTACACAAGGAGATCCATTCATGAACACGCACAAGTATAAGTTTGCTTGAAGAATGAAGATTGTGCCAAAGTATGGATGAAGCTAAATTGAATGCAGTACGCACAAAAAAATGTCCGGGTCTGGGTTAGGGTTTACGGGGCGCGTTTAGGGTCCGGGTCTATATGTTGGGTCTGGGTCTAAGGGTTTGGATCTGGACCCAGACCCGTTATCATCTTCGAGATCCAGATCCGACCCGGATTTGATGTGTCTCACAAAATTAGATCCAGACCCTTAAAAAAGGACGGGTATTGGGCGGGCCTAATAAGATCTTGAACCCATGACAATCCCTACTAATGCTCTTAATGCAAAATGTATGTCCAAATCTAAGGGTGCATTATAATTTCCACACTACAAAAAAAATGCAAAGTTCCGACCAAAAACCACCGACCACCCACTTTTGGTCGAAATTTTCCGACTAACATAACGACTACCCACTTGTAGTCGGAATTTTCGACTGAATTCCTACTGACAACAAGTGGTAGGAAATTTCTGACTGAATGCGACTTACATCTTAGTCGGAAACATTCCGACTGTCCATTTAGTCGGAATTTAGTCGGAGTAATTCGAAGAATTTTCCGACTAAAACCCTTGTCAGGAGGTAGTCGGAAATTATCAAAATTTTTCCATAAATACCCTCCGCCAACTTAAATTCCTATTTACATTTGCACCTGAATACTATCTCTCTACTTTATTATCTCCAAATAATCCTTATAATTTAATCTCTTTCATTTAAATATACATTATTTCTAACTTCAAAAAAAAAATTACAATAGTTCTCCCAATTCACAAGGATTCTAGATATACACTATTAAAAAGGTATGATTTTTAGTTATATTTTGCTTACTTAATTAATTTTATTATATTATTTATATTTTAATTAGTTTATATATATATGCATAATTTATAATATATATAATATATGTATATATGTATTTTGTTAAAAGAAATTTTATTAAGCTTTTCGCTGCAGACATTTTTTTGTAATAATTATAAGTATTTACTCGAGAATATAGTTTTTCTTAATTACATTTTTGTAGCACTATAAAAATGTGTAAGAAATGATGAAAATATGTTCCTCAAATCTGAGAAAATTCAGCATCATATCGTATTATTTACTTAAATTAATTTAGTTTACAACAATAAAATCATAAGATGCTGAGTTTACTTAGATTTGAGAAACATATATTTATATTTCCACTTTTTGTTCTTATATATACATACAAGGGAATTGTTAAGAAAAACGATTATTTCTAATTAGTGTTTATAAATTTTACGGAAAAATGTGCGAAAAACTTATTAAAATTTTATTTGAATAAGGTACATTATATCTTATGTTATATTTAATTGGTAAAAAAAATTTTTAGTGAGCTTTTAGTTTGTGGCCATTTTTTTGTAACTATCATGAGTACTTAACCGAAATTGTTGTTTTTTTTAATTATTCTCTTGTATATATACTATAAAAATGTGGTGAAAATGATTAAAATATGTTTTTCAATTTGGCAAGGGAGACAAGAAATATGAGATTGGGGTTGTGTACAAATGGTTTCAACCCATTTGGCAGCTCGGGACAACAATATTCATGCTGGCCCGCAATACTAACTCCATACAATCTTCTGCCCTTGATGTGCATGAAGAAACAGTACATGTTCTTAACGTTGATCGTCCCCGACCCTAACAATCCAAAACATAAGATTGACCTGTACCTACAGCCATTGATACACGAGTTAAACTAGTTGTGGGAAGATGGGATCCAGACATACGACGTATCCAAGAGGCAGAACTTTCAGCTTCGTGCGGCTTTGATGTGGACAATCAACGACTTTCCAGCTTATTCGATGATGTCGGGGTGGAGTACATCTGGCGTGCACGCTTGTCCATACTGCATGGATGAGTCCAAAGCCGTCTATTTAAGACACAGCATAAAAGTGAGTTGGTTTTACTCACACAGGAGATTTTTAGATAGTAGGCACCCCTACCGCAGAAACCGGATAAATTTCAGTTATGGAGCTGTTGAGAAGGATGTTAAGCCCGACATACGTACAGGAAATGAGCTTTTAGAGGAGCTGGATCGTTTGGCTTTTTACGGGTATTTGAAGACGATGTAGCTGGGTACAACGCAGAAATCAGTAAATATTGTGTTGGATGGAAGAAGAGAAGTATTTTTTGGGATTTGTCGTACTGGAGCACAAACATGATCCGTCACAACCTTGACGTGATGCACATCGAGAAGAACTTCTTTGATAACATTTTCAACACAATAATGTGTGTGCCGGGAAAAACTAAGGATCATCTCAAGGCACGTCAAGATTTAGCCGAGCTCGGGATTCGGACTAAATTGCATCCAGTTGCATCTGCCATACCCAAGGCATCATACACACTAAACAAAGAACAAACGATTGTCCTTCTAGAGTGGCTTAAAACTCTAAGATTTCCTGATGGGTATGTTTCAAATTTAGTCAGGAATATCGACATGGCTAAACATCAGATATTCGGGATGAAGAGTCATGTTTGTCATGTGTTCATGCAGCGACTAATTCCAATAGCATTTCGGGAGTTGCTGCCAGCGAAAGTATGGGAAGCTCTTACTGAAATTAGTTTGTTCTTTAGAAGTCTTACTTCTCCGAAGATTTCTGCTGCAGATATGTGGAGGTTGGACGAAGAAATTGCAGTGGTGCTCTATAAGTTAGAGACTATATTTCCTCCAACATTCTTCGATGTCATGGAACATCTGCCTATTCATCTAGCTTACGAGGCAAGAATTGTTGGTCCGGTACAATATAGGTGGATGTATCCCTTTGAGAGGTAATTACATGTCTAAACTAAGTATTGTTTCCTTTTCTAGTCACTAATGAGTCTTAATAATTACTACTTGGTTTATATTACAGGTATCTTCGACATTTAAAGCTTAATGTCAAAAACAAGGCGCATGTTGAGGCTTCGATCTGTAACACATATCTTACAGAAGAAGCATCATACTTTGTCTTGCATTACTTTGGGCAAGACATTCGGTGTAGAGTTAGAGATCTTCCTAGAAACGATGACGAAGGCTTTAATAACGTCAGATCGGGTGTTTTGTCCATATTCACACACCCAATCAAATTTCATGGGAGGGGTAAGGCTCTTATGATGGATGAAGCAGATCTCAACATTGCTCAGACTTATGTTCTGCGAAATTGTCCGGAGGTGAATCAATTTTATGTTCAATTCGTACACTTAATCCCAAAGTACGAACCAAATCTAAACGCAGAGCAAGTTGACCATGTGGTCCAAAACCAGTTTGACCGCTGGTTTAAACAGATTGTAAGTACATGTTTATCATCGTAAATTTGAAAGTAAATAGTATTACGGATTAACATTGAATTATTGATTTTATGTGCAGTCTAGGGACGGGTTTCTTGATGGTGTGGATAATGTCGATATTCTAAAGGACCTCGCCGAGGGACCTTTGCAGAAGGCACGTCGATATGATGTTTGTTACGTGAATGGTGTAACAGCCCGATTCTGATCACTTTCTTAATCATGATTAATTATAATTAATGCGGAACCTTAATACTTATATCGAGCTATTACGTCGATAATATCATCACTCACTTTAATAACTATATTATCCAGTAAGCATCTATTAAAATTTTGAATACAAGAGTTTACAACATTTTAAATATGTATAAGAATTTCATAAAAGACATTTGAAATGATTTAAAATAAAATAAAGTTCTGCAGAGATTCCGGCAGAGTTCCGTTTGTAAATTGGATAATCCAAAATATTTCTTTTTGATTTAAAAGTCACCCTGCAAGTATAAAACAATAATTTTAAAATATCAACCAACCAGTGTCACATGCGCCAACTGTTTCAAAATCACATCACCTCGTAGATCGGAAACTTTTCTCAAATAATCTAAAATAAGCTCCAAAATATTTTTAAATAAAAGATTTATTTTACTTACATTCTAGTATATGAATGGATGAGATTACTTTGTTGATTACTGATCTCTGTGCGCTTTCAGCTACCATTGACTTCAACAATCTCTAAATCTGTCCTCCATCAAGACAGGTTCCAAGAACAAAACCACATAATCAGCTTTTGCTGAGTACACATAATATAACTTAATTTTAATGATTACTTGTGTTATTGATTTCTTGATTCAATTTCATAGTTTTAATTATAAATCCTAAGAGAATAAACAATGTCTTATTAATATCTTAATTCCTCTGGCAACCGTTTAGTCGGTAGTAGAGGTCTGAGGTCGTCACCCCAGAAGTTTTATGCTTGCAAGCTGCCAAGCCAGTTCCATATCCGCATGCCGCCTCGGGTTATCACGAACATGCACTCTCACCCGTTGTCATAAAGAATGCCACCGCCCTGGACTGGTACCTTTTGTCTGGGTGTTGCCCGCATTCTGCCCCACATAGGTGGACCGGCACATTCTATTTTCACCGAAAAGCCGGCTGGCCGAAAAATAAAGTTAGCATTCCCTTACGACACCGACCTTGGACTTTTGTTATTGTATTTTGCGAAATCCATCGTTTTTTTGTAATTCTCTACATTTGTTTATATCTTTCAATCGCAGCTGATGCTTACTCACATTTCGTCATCAGACACCTTAGTGACTACTCATATTTCGTCACTAAGTTTGCTTGTTCAAATCTTTTAAATTTTGACTCAAGAACAACATTCGCTTTCTTGAGTTCTTTATTCATAATTTGCTATTAAACATTGCTTCATACTTGATTATAATTTCTTTATAATCAAGTCTTTTGTATTCAAATGATTTCCTCACACATTCAATTTACCCAATACCCATTATCTCTAGTATCGATATTTCTTGGTCCTTAATTCTTAGTTCAATGTTTTCTTTCAATCTTTTTCACATTCGCATACGATCAAGATTATCAAAATACATACTTATGAACAAAACATGCATTTCTTTATTCAATTTAATCACTTGTTATAACTTATAATCATTCACAACTTAATATTATTAAACTTAATTTAATTTATAACTAGCATATCAAACCCCATAGTCTGAGTGTATAACTAAACTCAGACAGCGATCCTATAACTCCAACTAATAATCAACTCATTCTCAAGCTAAATAAAATCAACTCTTGATTCCAAATAAACAATTAACTCATCCAATACTCAATCACACTCAACTTATTCAAATTCGCTTCATACAATTCTTTATAATTTCAAATTACCTCCAAACTAATACTTGTGATCCCAATTGATGATTAACTTTACTAAGGATAATTCTAGATACCATCATAATTTTATACACTTAAATAACTTTTTCCAAAATCATTTACTGTTAATAATCAAACAAGACTACAACAAAATAATAAAACAATAATGAATATAATACAAAACAACAACTAGTACCCAATTAATATTATTTCAAAAAGAATAATTATTCAAGGAATATGGGCTAAGGGAGTCTCGAACTCCCGACCTCAAGACATACAAGTTCATATTACTTATGAATTAAAGCACCAGTACTTTTCGTTGGAATTAGAATTGTGCCTAACATAAGTGCTTTTGTAATTTATGATTCTATGGGCTAAGTATGTCTTATTTTGGATTTATACACGTCTGGAAGCGGTTGCAACGGAGCTACCGTGACAATTAATTCTACTCTTCTTAATAATTAAATTTTACTAAAACACACATCTTGTTTCAAATTTTAAGAAAAAAATTTTTAAATAGAGATGTATACCTCGATTTATAGGAATAACAGCTCGAGCTCGATATCGTTATGGTCGCCGACGTTCGTTAAGTTTTTCCAATGGAATAAGAGAAGAGTAAGAACATAATTTAACAAAGAAAAGAGAGTTATGGTATCCGTAGAGTAAAGAAAAATATGGTCTTTTTAATTTATAGTTGTTTGTATATAGTATTAATGTTACATAAGATACTTAATTAGAAAGGAAATACTAAGAGGTTGAGGTGGAGGCTTAAGGTATAGCTTAGTGTTGCAATTGCTTTAACGTGGATGAATTCTACTTTATTTTATTTATTATTATTATTATTATTATTATTATTATTATTATTATTATTATTATTATTATTATTATATAACTAGTACTACTAGTAGTATTACTACTTTTAAGGGTGAAAGGATAAACTTAAATTTGACCTTAATATTTTAAGAGTACTACTTGATTTTATTTTTCAACTAAAACTTAAATTCATTTTATACTATATAGTTTCATTTTAAATTTTGGTTATGTACTTAAACAATTCAAAATGCAACTTTTTACAAATTATTTAAGGACAACAAAATAATTTAATTAAAATAAGATTTAATAAACTTAGTTTAAAACGAAAATCAAGGTGCTTAAAATTGCGCCTGTTACAAATGATTATAGATTTCACACTATCTCTCATTCCGCAAAAAAGAAATCTACTGAAAATGGCAGCGTGTGCGTTAAATCTAATGATAACAGTCTGGATGAAACCGACTTTTATGGTAAGTTAGAGGACATTATTAACCTCGAGTATCGAGCATTTCCAAGTAAAAGGGTCACACAGTTCAAATGTCAATGGTTTGATCAGACTACCACCAGATACGGCCATGGTACGAGAATCCATCTGCGGTACAAGCTGGTTGACGTTCATATTGGTCGATCATATAGAAAGTACGAACCTTTTGTGCTAGCAAGAAGCTTCCCAAGTTTATTATTTACCTTATCCCAATTTAAGGCAAAACATGAAAGATTGGCGAGCTGTTTCCAAAGTCAGATCAAAGCACTTCGAAGAAACCGCTTTCCAACTGGAAGAGAAATCACCGGATTTTATCGTGAATGAAGATGTTTCTAACGCATTAGTCGAACCGTTGCGTGCTCCAGCTGGAGAATTGTTAGACCTAGACGAAACGATTCATGATGTCGATGAAAGTGAAGACACTGACGAAGATCTTGTATTAACTGACGATGATGATGTCGATGATAATTATGTAACCCAATAATAAGTTTTTTTATCTAACAGTTTTTTAGTCTTTTTAATCGTATGTTAATTTATTTACTTTCACTTTGGGTCGATGACAATTTTTTTAGTATATTTTAATCTCGTATTTACAATTTTAATAATTATAAAATAATAAGTACAATATAATAATAGTAATAATAATAATAATAGTAATATATAATAATAAGAATATTAATAATAATAATAATAATAATAATAATAATAATAATAATAATAATAATAATAATAATAATAATAATAACAATAATAATAATAATTCGGTCAAAAATAATAATAATAATAATAATAATAATAATAAATAATAATAATAATAATAATAATAATAATAATAATACAAATCAGAATACAAAAAAACCAGGCGCGAAAAATCTATTTTTTTAAATTCCGACTACCTTCCGACTGCTATTCAGTCGCTATTTGGTCGCTATTTTGAATTGCATAGCTTCTCAGAGAAGCTTCTCTGATTGTCAGAAACATTGGGAAGGTAAAACAACTTTTCAGTATACCGACCATTTAGCGACAACCTTTTAGTCGGAGTTTAGTCGGTATACTGAAAAGGTGTTTTACTTTTCAACGTCTTCTGAAAAGTTACCGATGTTCAATTAATGAGGTTGTTGGAACAGTAAAAAATCACACCGACTAAATACCGACTAACATCTAGTCGCAATTTAGTCGGAAAATACATGATATAAAAACAAGTTTTTCACCAGAAAACGCCATTTCACAATTACAACCCTAACTTCTTCTCATTCTCTTCTTCACCTCCGACGAGTTTTAATCTTCAATCTTCATCCCCGACTTGTTTTTGGGCGAAACTCCGACTACTACATTTCCTACTACACTCCGACTATAAAGGTTAGTCTTCTTTTTATGTTTTTTTTTTTGAAATTTCGATTAGTTACTTGGTTTTTAGGGTTTAAATTTTGTTTGTATACTTGTGTTATTACATGATTTTTTACATGTTTGATTTTTACTTATTATTTTCGCTTATTAGGGTTTATTGCATGTAATTTCTAATAGTTTTTTACATGCATTTTCGACATTTACATGTTTTTTTTACATGTATTTTCGACATTTACTTGTTTTTTTTTTACATGTAATTTCGATTATTTACATGTTTTTTGATTACTTACGTGTTTTTTTAGATGTTATTTTTAACATGTTTATTTTACATGTTTATTTTACATGTTTAGTTTATTTTGACATGTAATTTCGTTTATTTTTACATGTAATGTTGTTTATTAAACATGGTTATTTTTACATGTAATTTTGTTTATTTTACATGTTTATTTTACATGTTTATTTTTACATGTATTTTCGACATTATTGATTTTTTAGGGTTGAATTTCGATTTTATTGCATGATCAGGGTCAAATTTCGAAATAAATGGGTTTATTTTCGAAATTTCAAAATTTAGGGGCTGTTTAGGGGTTTTTTTTAGGGGCGGTGGTGAGGAGTTTATGGTGGTTTTAGGGGCTGTTTCGAAATTAATGGTGGTGGTGGGGAGTTTATGGTTGTTTTAGAGACGGTGGGTGAGGATGTTTGGGTGTTTATTTAGGGGTTGTTTAGGGGTTTTTTTTTTATTTAATTATTTTTAGTTAGTTAAATTTAGATTATTAATTGTTAACATGGTTAAGTTATTTTAACAAGATGCCTAGAATGAGAAACAGTCAAGGACAACGGATTGACCCGCGAACTAGTCAACCGTATGACCCCGAATCGCGTCCGGTACTACATCGTACGCGTCCTGACCTTGAACCAACAGCCAATCGACCTCATCCTCAAGATGAACCTCTTGCCTTAACGTATTCTCAACCTATTCCGGGTATAGAGGATCATTTTTTGAGGTCAGATTTTGGCAGCATCCACTACCACCCCTACCATGGATGTCTGATAATTCTTGGTACGTATTATTATTTATTGCACTGTGATAGTTATATGCACTCCGTATACTAAGTAGAACTTGTTTGTTTATGAAGGTTTGCCACAGATGGTGGCAGCCAAATATTCACGTCCATCCGTAGGACCTTTGAGGCCTACCAAGATCCTAATGGATGGGCATGGAGGCACTTAGATAGGCGAACGTTCGAGTTCTATTGGACACAGTTTCAAGTAAGGATATGTACTTCATTACTTATTTGATTGACTTTTGATTGACTTACTTTGTCATACAAATACTGAATGATTGATCTTGTCGTTTCGGAAACAATGGGCATGGGATCCTTCTATCACTTCGCTAGTGTACGCGGAGTGGGAGAAGAGGGCCAAGCTCAGGTACAAGGACATTATTTTTACTCATAGGAAAGCCTATGAGGAAAATAACGAGTACAAGCCCGGCTGGGTGTCGAGGGAGATTTGGGACCGATGGGTAAGTGCTTGGAAATCAGAAGAATTCCAATCCAATCGGTCCAAAGAGAGGAGGAACCACCGCCGGGGGGATGAGGGGGGTGCGGCTGAAGTCACCCATACCGACGGCTCGGTATCTGCGCGCAGGACATTGCGCATATTGGTATAACCTTGAACTTGTACTATTTTGATTTATTAATTTTATACACACGTAAATATTTTTACATAAACATAATCGATAACCATGGTTGAAATTCATTGCAGGAACAAGAGCAGCAACGCGCGCCGCTCTCTTATGAGTTGTTTCTACGCACTCATAAGATGCGTACACAGGACGGGTTGCAATGGGTCAACGAGAAGTCCAAGGCCATAAGTGTAAGTTCAATCTCTTATCTATATTATTTCTGGATTAGCATTTTTTGGTTATCATTGATTCATAGCTTAGTTAGTTTTTTGGTAGGTTAGCTTTTGGTACATTAGCTGTTTTAGAATATTACTTATGATATCTAATATTGTAATTTGAGGAAATGTTGGTTTGGTAGTTGTTTTGGTAGTAGATACACGTTATATCTATATTGGTTTCTATTTCAGAGGCTATTTAAGTTTTGGTTTAGTTAGTTTACATAGGAAACTCTGCCGAAATTTTTAGAGAATTTATTGTTTCATTGTTTAGGACGAATACAAGCGCCTCATTGCCGAACTTCCTGTTGATGCGCCTGATGAGAAGATTAACAACGCCTATTTTCAGGTCGTTAAAAATATCGAATCACATGTGCCGAGGAAGAAGAAGCCCTCCAAGAACGTGTATGGGTTGGTGACGCGGCGGGAGTTTATTACGCTGATGTTGCGACGCCGCAGTCCCAATATAAGGTCACTCCTCCCCCAGCCCAAATGGTGAACGAGAGGTTGGATCATCTTCAGGAGTCTATTGACCGAGTTGAGGCCCGTCTCAACCAACACATCTCAAGGGATCGGAGGAGCATGATGCACTCTTGGAGGAGCAACGACAGTTGAGGGAAGAGGTCAACCATTAGCTCAACTTTGTGCGCACTATTTTCCACGAAAATTCGGCCTACCGACAACCTCCTCCGCCTCCACCCAGCTGAGCCCTTGTATTTTTGTTTTTATTTTGAATTTTTATGGTTGAAACATTGGGTTGTATAATACATTACATTAATGTTTGTATATTTGTAATATTATTTTTTTTCGTGCCTTTATTATTATCTTTATTGCATTTTTTGTTTTGTTTGATCGATAATTTAGGTTATCGATAAAATAACAAAACTGGTCAAATGTGGTCAATAATAATGTTGACGACATTTGACCAGTTATATTATTTTAATATTAAATTCTTTTTGACTACATTCCGACTACTTAATAGTAGGAATTTAGTCGGTATTTTAAAAACTCACCGACCATTTACCGACCATTTAGTAGTCGGAAAGTGGTCGGAATCCATAGCCGCCAAATTTTGGTCAGTTTTTGACTAAATTAAGGTTTGACTTTTCCGACTACTTTCCTACCACTTTTTGGTCGGGATTTAATCGGATAATAAATATAATATTTTATTTGTAAAAATTCTGAAAATCCATTATTTAGGTACACCGACCAAATGCCTACTAAAGTAGTGGTCGGTATATTGCGACTACCTGTTAGTCGGAGAGTAGTCGGTATTTTGCGACTAAATTCCTACAACGCTGGCTTGTCGAAATTGCGACTAAACACCTACTAAACCAAAGTTAGTCGGACTATTTTAATTTACCGACCATTCTGAGGCGACTAACTGAGGGTAGTCGGTGTTTAGTCGGTATAGCCGTATACCAACTAAACAGCGACTATTTTGGTTAGTCGAAAAGCTGCGTTTTTTTTGTAATGCCATTGTAAAGCTATCATGCATGTCACAATAAAAACCGCGCATGACTTGATAGAGAACTAAAAGAAAAACGAGCTAACGCTATGAAGAATTTAGCTAGAAGTTGTTGACAAATAATGTCAAATGAATTATTTGGATGACATGAAATACGTTTTATTGGAGATTGATTCTATTGGAAATGACCTCTTAATTATTCATATAATGATAAGTGTTGGCAAATGAGGTAAGTATTATATATTTTTTATAAGTTATTCAAGTAATGTTTATTTGATGTTGATTTATAGATTATTGTGGGTGTTATCTTGGTAAATGTCATAGCATGTAATTTGGTATTTTGAGGAGTTTTCTTTTACATGTTAGGAGTATTTATTAAGTGGATATGTTTCATTTTGCAATTTAAATTATGAGTAGTTATTGTTGATTCATTTTCTTGTGTGTCATTAAGTGATTTGTATTTTACGTTTCAAAAAAAAATAATTTGTATCTTATATTCATGATCATGTGTGTCACCAATAAGTGGTTTGGACAGTATGATCATATTACATATACATATTAAATTGGATTATTCAAAGCAAATTATCAAAAAATCGGATTATTCCGAACAATTCACCACCCAAATCGGATTATCAATTGGAAAGATTTGGCATTCCCCACCCAAATACTCCAAAGTCCAAACCCACCACAATCCTTTTAAATTTACCTCATGCCAAAACTTCTCTATAAATGTTTCAACACTATCAACTCAAGTAGCAGAGATTATTCGGAGCAGATTATGAAAAAATCGAATTATTCTATATAATTTTTTCTAATAAATAACACTCCTTTAGTATTCTTTAGGTCAAACAAACAAACCCAATCAGATTCTACACCTTACAATTACATACACCCATGAACCGATGCATTCAACGTGACTGCACTGTAGATGACAGAGTACCCGGCTGTTTTATTCAACGTCAAAAATAATAGTCGTGTTGCTCTATGTACTCCTGTGTCTAAGTATTTTAGCTTAGTTGAATTTTGACCATAAATTATGAAATTGATTATATAAGGAGTATAGGTTAAAACAGTGAGATATTTAAAAATAAAATGAAAATATTAAGATAAAAAAATAAAAGTGTTATTAAGGGTAAATTGTTAATAATAAATCCACATTTATTAGTTGAAAATAAACTTTTTTATTATTTATTTTTATTTAAAATCATATCTTTGGTATAATCTTTAAAGATTCTTTGTAATTCAAGGAATAAATAATAGTTAGATTTATTTTCAGCAATTATACTAAACTAGAATTATACCGTTCTCACTTTTGTTTATTAGAGACTATAGGAGTTCATAATATGTAGCACTTCTGATCAAAATTTAGTAAAGTCATCATAAAAAAAACTTTTTTCCACTACTCGAATATGTTTGATAGTTATCAATTAAGCATTAGCAAATTTGTATTAAATGTTATTCATAATATATAATAAAACTTAAAATACTAATGAAGTTATCATATTAATACATTTGAATAGATATTATGATTAAATATTCTCTCATAACTGGATGCTAAAATTAAAATTTAGAAAGAAGTACTAAAATTAGTAAACTCAAATGTACGTTATTGATAATTATTGAAAGTAGTAGTAGTTGAAAAATCTTCAATAGTATCATATAATGTTGTTATATACTTACATGTGTATTTTTTTTTTTTGTAATCATACAATACTATAAAAGTCTTGGAAAATTCCGAGTGTTATCATTTGAAGAGGCATGACAATATTTATCAAATTTAAAATCTAATATTTTTTTATTTAAGTTTGAAGCTAAATTAGGTAAAGTATTTGTAAGATCATACCATATACTAAAAGTCTTAGAAAATTCCAATTGGCAATCTTACATTAAATGATGATTTGGCAAAAAACTATTGGTTACTTATTAATGAGGTTTTTTAATGAATGTCAATTAATTTATGACTATATAATAAGTTTTCTCTCTAAAAAACTTCTCTTGCAAGTTTAATTTGAAACTATCTTTGAAGTAAGAGAATATTTCATGATTGAATATATTTCTCATTATTAAAATTTATAATTAAAATTTATAATATACTAATTTTTTCTATTTTGTAAGCTTTTCTAAAGATTTTCTCGTCATTTTTAATTTTTATTGATTAAGAATTGGATTTAGAATTAATTCATGTACATTATTTTTTAATTAATTTTTTATGTGTTGTAGTTGTACAATATCTCAACCAAAATAAAATGTAACAACTAAAGATCTTTTCTTTAACCCAAATTTCTCAAAAAGCTATAAAAAAATATAAAATTTTTATATATTTTTTTTTGATTATTCATTTACGTGTCTAAATTATCAATGAAAATAAAGCTTTTCTTACAAGCTTAATTTAATACTCCCTCCGTTTCTTTTTGTTTGTCCTCTTTATCTTTTACACACATTTTTTTAGCAAATTTTAAGTCTTAATGTCTCTAAGTACGCATCATAAAAAATTATAAAAATTATATATTAAAAAACTTTACGTCAAGACAAATCTAACAAGATCTCATATGAATATATTTTATCTTCAATATGTATTTCAAAAATCTAATTTAAATTTCTCTCTCTTATAAAGTGGACAAACTTAAAGTGGACAAATAAAAATGAACGGAGGGACTATTAGTTTTAGGCTATCTTTACCTTTTCATACAGTAAATTTTACTAAAATAATTTTTTTTCCATATAAATCGATTTTATTTACGCTTTTTCTTTCAAATTTTTTCTCTTCTCTAGAATGGTGACTCTTTTTCAATTTTGCTTTAGAATTTATCACAATCACACGTTGTCTTGTCATTAAATAATTAACAGTTATTTCTATTATACATTTTATTCAAACTAGATAATTTTATAACGATAATATATATTTGCATTGCCATTACTTAGAAATTATAATTATATTTATCAACACATTAATACATCTGTGCATTGTACGGGTATATACACTAGTACATACTAAAAAGGTAGATTTGATAACTCATTTGTTGTGAATTTATAATAGTATATTGAATTAGGAAATATAAAGAGAGGGGTTAAAAAAAATAATTATGTAACATTTATAAGTCTTACATTATTTATGGATTAGATTACACATTATTAATATTAATAATTCATATTAACATTAATGTGAATTTGTGGAATTTATTTCACCATTAGTTATTTTATTACAATTACAATTACAATAATTTCAAATAGAACTTTTTATTAATAATTCACATTGCATTATGGAAAATAAAGGGATAAACAAAAACATTATCAATTGATTCATGAAGTGGTGATTTTTGGCACAATTGATTCATGAAGTGACACTTGACACACATGTTTCTGAATTAGTAAATGTATGATGATGATAGGTGGATTCAAAAAAATAAACAATAATTTCAGCGGATCGAGCAAAGGTTAATTTATTTTTTACAAATTATCCCAATAATTAAAACATACAAAACTAGGAAAAGAGGCTAATTGAATGAGACAAATTAAAAAAAGCTAGTACTTCCTCATTTCTTACTTGCATACTTAAAATTATCACACTATTTATTTATCATCCTTAAATTATACTCCCTCCGTTTTCATTTGTTCTTCCCATTTGGAATCTGGGAAGAAACCAATATAAACTATAATTACAAAATAGATACTATGAGAGTTGAGTAAAATAATACAAAATAGAAACCATTTGGAATCTTCACTTCCCCTTTTCAATACAAAGTTTCTTTAAAAACTTAGGAAAATTTACCCAGAATAATCCAACCTATTCACGATTTTCTTACAATAATCTCAATTATCGATTAACCATGAATAATCCCAACTATTGCCCCACTTAACCTGTGCTGTTGTTGGTCTTGTTTTTACCGGTGCAGCAGGTAAATTTCTGACCCTTAGTCCTCTCCCCTCTTCTTCATTCCCTTTATATTCTCAAGACCTCCATTGATGGAAGCAGCAATAGCTTCCTAACGTTCCATTTTTTTTAACTTTTCTTTTCCATCAAATTAATTCCTAATTTCTTTCATGAAGAGCATCACTTAGTAGGAGTTCAATTGCAAGGGAAACCCCAAGATGTAATCATGATGTTCTTGCCAAACTACAAACTGCTAGAAAAGGTTCGCAAATTGGGCATCGTTTTTATGGTTGTGGTCTATGGCCTATTAGTTAATATAAACCAAAATTTTGATTTAATTTGTAAAATTGATTTAAATAAACTATCCTATGAACAACAAACAAATTTTTAAAAAATCAGATTCAATTAGGATACGATTAACAAAAAATTGCAGAAATTAAAAGCTTTAACTTACCATTTGAAAAGTGGACTAGCATCAAGTAGCTTGGACAAGAGAGAAATCGAGCACCAGTTCGCGAAATCAAAGCTGGGTAATTTCAGAAAATTGGGGTTGATTGGATTTAGAGGAGAGAGAATTCAAAGGTTGAAGGTAATGGTGAGCAAGCTTTTATGTTAGATTATAAAAAAAGGAAAAATAATAATTCTACCTACTAAAACCGATTGTAGGTAAACTAACAACACCACAGGTTAAGTGAGGCAATAGTTGGGATTATTCATGGTTAATCGATAGTTGGGTTTATTTTAGGAAAATCGTGAATAGGTTGGATTATTCTGGATAAATTTTCCAAAAACTTATCGTATTTTGGAATTTTCTTTAGAGAATCTAAGAGGGGCCGTTCTGCTAATGTTTAAGTTCACCATGAATAATCTTCAAATCAATTTGCCATCAATCTCTCTGAAAATCTTGTGCAACATGATCCAACTTAGCAAATTGAAATGGACATACATTATTATTTCGTGCTCTTCCTTTCCCATCCCTATACCAAATTGCTGATACATTAACCAAAGATTTTTCGCTCATTTTATTTTAAGATTTCTGAGAGTATCTTAGTGTTCTTGAATCTCCTACTTCCACTACGGGTGGTTTAAAATACAATAATATCATCAAATGTAATTTTATTCTTAGAATCATCAATATTGAATAAAATGTCAAAAATATGGCAAAGTATTTAGGGTATTTAGGTAAAAAATTAATGTTTTTACTTGTCTGAACATAGGGTATTTAGGTAAAAAAATCCATGCAAAAAAAAGGAAATATGACAACTAAGATGACTTTATTCAATACGGAAACATAAAAAATAAATTGAATCGAAGGGGGTATAATAATACTCCTTTTCTATTCACCACAAGTGTTCTATTTACTTTTGGGGCACTATTTATCTCTCACTCTTAATTTGTATTTTATTAATAATATATAAGTTAAAATATAGTCGAGCAAAATTTTGATTGATTCGTCTCTTTGCAAGGATTATTTATATCAATTTTTCATAATTTTTAATTATGCACAATTAGAGATATGAAAAATTAAATAAATGTATTGAATAGAGTGTATAAAGCAAATGAAGAGAATGTCTTAGACGGTGTTAGCTGATAGCTGATTATAGTGGCTGATTTGACCAGCTGATTTTATTAACTGGTTTAACCAGTTGATTTTGAACCCGCTGCTATAAGCAGCTTATTCAAAAATAGCTTATTCGTATCAATAAGCTGTTTCAACCAGCTAATTCACCAAACAGTATCTTTAGCTAGTTTGACCACCCAACTCTCTATTTATATCCGAATAAGCTAAAATTGCTCAATAAGCTAATTTGCCAAACACTCCCTTAGTAAATAATGGTTATTTGTGAAGTTAACAAATCAATATTATGTGGTAGACTTTGATAGGGTGAGAATTTTGTTATTTTAATTTAACTTTTTTAAGGTTGTTTATTTTATTAATATTATTTTTGTCCTTTTGTAATGATTTACAAATCATGGTGATTGATTATAAATTTTTACAAATGAGACACTTGTAGTGAATTGGAGGGAGTATAAATCAATGAGCATAAACTATTTATCATAAGGAAAAATTATAAGAAACTACATAATCTATACACCTTTTTTTAAAAAACTACCTTGTTTAAATTTTTTGCAAAAAACTACCTAATATAACACAAATATTTGCAAATGACTACCTTTTAACGAATATCATCAGTTGACTATTAATTTAAAACTTTGACCAGCACGCCTATGGCACGTGATTACTTAAAAGATATTCATTTGCAAACAATTGTGTTATATTAGGTAGTTTTTTGTAAAAAAATTTTAGATAAGGTAGTTTTTTTTAAAAAAAATCTGTATAGATTAGGTAATTTCTTATAATTTTTCCTTAAATAAATCAATTAGTTTAAAGTATTCAAATTTGACTTTAAATTGATCAATTCAGACATTAAAGAGATTGATTATATACAAAGTGGTCAGTCAAGTTATCAGATGTACTTTTTAAAGAAATTAATTAAAATTTTCGTTTTTGATCTAAAAGTGATCAATTTTGACATGAATGTGATCATATTGAGACGGTTGCTCGCAAGATTAGCTAAAGTGATCTAAATGTGATCAATTTTGATCTAAAACTTAGGAATTTGCAATGAGATATGATAATAATGGATTGAAGTATGTATGTCTTGAGTTGGATGCGTTTAGAGTTTTTGAAGCTATGATAAACTCTAAAACTGATATGTCAGAGTGAAGTTATTATCAATCATCGTAAAAATCATAGTGACGATTTTATGTCTTGTTCATTTTCTTTTGTCTCTTGAGTGGGTGTTGTATGATATAAATGAAAGATTATCCTTCTTTCATCCAATCAATTATTTTGAATGGAATTAAATGAAAAAAGAGTCTCCTTTTATCTCATAAAAACTCAAATTTAATTTTAAATGAAATGAAAAAAAAGTCTCCTTTTATCTCATAAATGAAATGATTAATATATATTATATCAATATAATATTTTATAATAGGAAAAATTATAAGAAACGACTTGATCTATACACTGTTTTTAAAAAACTACCTTATCTAAATTTTTTTTACAAAAAACTACCTAATATAACACAAATGTTTGCAAATGACTACCTTTTAAGTAATCACGTGCCACAGGCGCGTTGGTCAAAGTGTTAAACTAACAGTCAACTGATGATATTCGTTAAAAGGTAGTCATTTGCAAACATTTGTGTTATGTTAGATAGTTTTTTGCGAAAAATTTTGGATAAGATAGTTTTTTTAGAAAAATGTTTGTAGATTAGGCATATAATTTTTCCATATCATAATCATAAATCAAACTCCCTCCTATTCATCACAAGTGTTCCATTTACTTTTTGGGCACTATTTATCTCTCAGTCTTAATTTGTATTTTATTAATAATATATAAGTTAAAATATAGTCGAGCGAAATTTTGTTTGATTTGTCTCTTTGCAGGGATTATTTATATCAACTTTTCATAATTTTTGATTATACACGATTACAGATATTAAAGATCAAATAAGTGCATTTGGATATAATGCAAAAAGCAAATAAAACACTTGTGCCGAATAGAAGGGATTAAAAATAAAAAAGAGGAAAAATAAAAGTGGAAAATAAGGTAGGTTGGCATCTGATCTAAACTTGGAAACCACTATCAGCTTTTATGGGTTTTCATGAGCGAAGATAAAGAGAAAAGGCAAAAAAAACGAAGAAGTAAGATTGCAGAGACCCAGATGAGATTGTAAGACAGATCAAAAAGCATATATGTTTGAATGAATGAATAAATGTGAAGTATTAGTATGAAGTAATAATAAGTCTTTTTGTTTAGTAATTAGGAATGAGGAATTAGGATGATTATTTAATGGTCCCACTATCACTACCACTACCACTACCCTCCAACCTTACATTTAATTGGTACTATCACTTTCATCTCTTATTTATTTCACCATTTTTTCCCCTCACAAATCATAATTCTCCAACATTTTCTTCTCTGGTTAGCTTCTTTTTTTTCCTTCTTCTTATTCCAGAAATTAAGAGAGAGAAAATAAAAATCCCCATTAATTAATTGAAAGAAATAATGGTTGGTTTCTCTTTCTAGAAAGTAGAAAATAGTTGTATAAGATGAATTAATGAAGTAGAAGAGAAGAATTGTTAGATTTGGTGAGATTTTAAGGTCGCTTTCTGTCTCTGATTCTCACGAAGATAACGACCCTTCCTTCAATCCCCACTTTCTTCCTTCTTCTTCCCATCTTTATTCTCTTATTATTCTCTATTACCTCTAATTCCTTCTTTCTCTACTCTCTCCTTTTCATCTTTTTTCTTTACTCTAAACCATGATTCTCAAAGATATCCCTCTTTTTCTACTTTGTTTTTTCATAGCCTCTACTCAATTAATTAATTAAATGTGTACAATTTTGTAATAATACTATTCTTTTTCATAATTTGAGTCCATAAATTTATTTTTAAGAAATCTACTTAACCAAAAGCTTAAGCTGATGGTAGATGGTATGGTTGAGGTTTAGGAACATGTTATATATTTTAACATGCCCCTCACACAAAAGCTCATTAGGCTAAAATTATGAATGCACATAAACGCTGAATATTCCATTTTTAATAATGAGGGGTAGTTGAGATTCGAATTTATGACTCTTATCACATTAACTGTGATAGTATATCAAGGAACCAAATCAACTAAAGCTAATGGTTGAGACCTTAGAATATATTATGGTCAGCCATAAATAAATCCCATCTTTTCCGTTCTTTCTTCCTATATTCTTCTACGGGGTTTTTCTATTTTAACTTCAAAATTTTATGTGGTTCGGTGGAAACTTTTTTTTTTTTTTGCTGGTTTTTATTTTTTTAAATGATTAAAATAGTTTTGCCCAAGGTTTTAACCTTTTAGAATTCTTCAACAAGTGTGCTAAAAATTTATAATTTCAGAGTAAATTATTTATATATACTTCATTATTTATTCCATTTCTATTATTTTCCACCATTTAATACTTACTGTCATAATTAATTAATCTTGTATAATTTTAATGACTTTGTTATTAAGGGAAAAATAATTAAAACTGTGTATTTGATGTATAGGTAAAAAAAACCCTTCCTTAATTTAATGGGTTTTTTTTTATGCAGTTTAGCTATGTACTTTCTCCTTTGTTATTCTTATACTTTGGAAAATTTTGGTGTATAAAATATTAAATAAATAGATTTAGTGGAGGATTCTGTAGGCTCCTGAATGCCTATAGGTTATGATTTTTTTTGAAGAAGCAGATTATTTATTTTGTTTTTGAGTTTAGTGGTGCAAAATAAAATAAAAATAAAAATAATAGTAAAAATATTTGAGTGTACTTCCATAGTCATTGTAAGATCATATCAGTATTCAGTAAGTCTGCCAAAAATAGTTTTATTTGATTTCTTTATTTTGATTGTTTTTTTTTATCAATCAAAATACTCTACTTGTAGTAGCCTTGTAGTAATTTGAGTTTGTTTTTTTAGAAGGTCTTAATAAATAATGGTTATTTGTGAGGTTTATAAATCACGTTTTGTTATTTTAAGTTATCTTTTTTAATTTTATTTATTATAATAATATTCATCTTGTCTTTTTATGGTGATTTATAAATTACGGTTATTAATCAGAAATTTTTTGTTTGTGAGTGAAATGAAATGACAAGTGGGGTTGCTTATGTCTCCTCAACACTCTTTTCTGTTCATTACCTTCTCTCTATCACCTTCTTATGTCTTATCATTTACAACCCTTTTCTCTAAATGCATGGCTCTAAGTTTATTTCTTTTTGACTTTTCTTTTTCCCTTTTCATTTTGTGATTTAATTTCTTAATTTTTCTTCTTCTAATTGCTAATTTTTTCCTAATTAAACACAATTCTAAACTTATTACTAAAGCTTAATACTAGGGTTAGGGTTTGTTGCTATGCTAGTGAATTTGTTATGTACTAGTAGTGATCTATCTAGGGTTGAATCTTACTTATGTTTCCCTTTTTGGTTTAATATTGATCAATTAATTTGTTGGATTCTTGAGTAATTTGTTCTTGTATTTTTATATTGATATTGAAGTTGATATCTTTTCTACCACTAATTACATGTGTTTATCATTACTTCTGGTAATCACATATGTTTACATGAATTTTTTTAGCTCTTTTTCTATATCACATATGTATCTGTCCAATTGACTCGTCTGTCAAAACATGTAATTCGTATTTTCTGCGTATATAATCTTGATTGAATCAAAAGTTGTATCTTTATATTCAATTCATATCATGTACCAAATCCTTCTGATTTAGGGTTTGTTTGAATATACGTAAATGGAGAAATTTGAAGGTATGAGATGAATAATTTTTGTTAAGGTTCCATCGTTGTATCCTAATGAAATAATTATGTTGTTAATGATTAGATTGAGTGAAGATGTATTGTAAGAGAGCTTCCTTCAGCCCACTCATGGATGGGGAAAAGGGGGTTTGAATTATCTGCCGACTCATTCATTCAAACACTAAGTAGATCCAATTCCAAACTATGCTACTGTGATTGCGTGAATGATGCGGGAGATTATTTCATCCCCCTCTCTCTATGCTTGGACTGAAGGGAGCTCCCTCTCTCTATTCCATTCATTCATCTTTTAGATCTTAACTTTGACACCTCATTGTTTTCCAAGCTTTGTCCATGAATTAAAGATTTTTAGATGTTATCTTTGTGGCTTATGGAGTGTGGAGTGTGTACCTCGTGTTTTCCCGGCAATATGCTAGCATTTACAATAAGTCCAGCCTAATTTAATTTCATACTCACTATTCTATGTTATTAATGTTTTTTGTTGTTCTATTTGATTCTTAACAATTCCTTATTTTGCCGAACTTTGGCTTGCAATATGTCGTTCTCGATAACAAATTCTACATTGCTATCTTTAAGAAATGGTCAGTGTGTGAGATCTGTCTTTACGTTGCGAATTGCGGATCAATTGATGGTACTCATTGATTATGGAATCGATGAACAAGTATGCTCCATAATTTAGATTGAGGTATGCCTATCTATACATGAATTTCTTTCAATTGAGATTGGCTTGCCATTTCCTTTGTGCGTTTGACATTTCTTGCTATTGTTTGATGTATTTATTTGAGATCTTGAAAATAATGAAAAGTAGAACTATTGTGATCTTAATAGATTGAAGGATCCTGGTTAGGTTACTTAATTTGAGGATGAATGAGAATATGTTAAGTGAGTTTTCATGATCATATGCAAAGTGTTGATTTTCATTGGAATATGATATGATAGGAGAAGCGATCCAAAATTCGATTTCAGTTTGGATGATAGAATGTGTTTTACATCACAATAACCTACAAATTCTTGTCATCAAATGATTCTTGATAGCTTGAATCACATGAAATTAAATTATGTGGACATTCCGGTGTTGTGCTTAAAATGTATTGATATTTTGATGGGTCAAAGATTTATATTTGGGATTACAATGGATCATATTTAAATAACTCGTTAGATCATGTACGGTTTTTTATAACTATTAGTATTAGGGGTAAGGTTATACGTAGCTAGTCGCCTAATCTCCCAAACTCCGCCTTGGTGGAAGTCAGTTAATGATATCGGAGCGGTGATGTACTTATGCGGTCATTTGACCCCAATTGAAGTTATTAAATTGGGATATTTTTACTTATTAGATTAGATTAGATTTCATATATATGCAAAATGATTTTATTGTCTAACAGTTGTGCTTTGATCCCACTTAAAAAATTTCTAAGTCTGCGTCTGAGGGCTGTGGCAAGTTTATGTTGAATTCCTGCTGAATCGCGTAAGCCCTTTTCCATGGAAGGAATGTGATATATGGGTGTCATTATTTTCTTTGAAGCATAGTTCAAAAACAAGGCCGCTTCACTGCATTAACCAAGAAATCATCCATTTTGACCACAAAATCTGTTTTGCGACTATTACTGCAACCAAAATAGTTGTATTTTTCAGGGTTGGTTTGGTGTTAATGACATGCATTTGTGATGTTTCCTTTTCCAGATTTCTTGCGATTTGCCAACTGAATCATGAATAGAAACCAGTGTTCACATTTGGTATGATGGCTGCTGGTTGGCTAACAAATGCCTCAACAGTATTGGATTCCACAAAGTTAGTATTTCCTCTTCTGCTAAATTTTCTAATGTCTTTGATTAGATGGTTTTTAGATGTGGATGTGAAAATGTTCTTGGCGCATAAACATGTCATTTCTTTACTCATATTCTAACATAATTTGCCAGATAGTTTTGGTTTTTGAATTCGAGATTTGTGCAAATTGTCCATAAACTTATAACCGACCTAATTTTATTATTTTTCGGATTTTCAGATCATGTGACACTGCTTATTACCTAATTTTCTTCAAGATGTAGCTTTAGTGCCCGAAACTGTTTTCTGCCCCAAAAACCTTCTCACCCCACCAACAACAGAAAATTCGAAACATTTCCAATGTGTCCAACTCGAATGTTCCTGCCCTTAACCAAACTGACCAGTAACCGACAGCAGTTGAAGAGTTAATTAGTCCCGAAATTGTGGTATGAGCCACGTGAACGAACTAACGATAATCATGTGCCTTACCGGAGCTGAGGTCTTGTGCATTATGTTGGTCTGATATTGATTACTAGAATACGTTGTGCTTTTATTTTTCTTGGGAATATTATGGTGAGGTATTTTTGGTGTTTACCAAGAAAGTGGAAGTTCATCTTTCTTCACCTCTTTCCTTTAACATCATCATCATACCCAGTGTATCCCGCTCATAGACAAAGAAAAATAAAAGTTTGCTACTATTGGTCTCGTGAAACCGATTCAATCTTCTTAAAGTATTTTTTTATGACGGATTTGGAAAAGGTAAAGTTAAGGAAGCAAATAAGCATGATACATGCTGATACTATCTGAAAAATAAGGACAACATTATATTAATAAACTAAGTATTGTTCTAATGTTAAAACATAAATATGGTTTGTTTAATAAGCTCAGATTCTCGTGGATACTTACTTTTAAGCATCAAATGCTTACTTCATTGTGATTTCCAAGGATGGAAGTACAACCCTAACTCCATTTTCTTTTCCTTTGAAATCGTGCTTGTGTCTTTGTGTTTTGCTTTACTATTTCCCTTTTTCTATGTTCAAATTATGCGGCTTTTTTTGCCCTTTTTTTTTACTAGGCATATTACTTATTCGAGTTTATTTTCGGAGTTAGAGCAAGACCGTTAGAATTGGAATCCTACTTAGGATCGGTACAAGGGTAGAATCAAAATTTTTGGAATTGAATTGTAGTATTTTAAGATTTTATAAATATATTTTAATATGCTATTGGATAATTGTTTATAGCTATATTTGTTTGTTTTATTTAGAAAAATTACTAGGAATATTTGCTTATTTTCCTATTATAAAACCAACTTTCTGTTGATTATGAATAATACCAAATTTGGAGGGTGTTTCCATATAATATACCCAACATGTTATAGTTCAAACTATAGGAAATTATAGACATAAAAAGTTGGTAAATTAGCTAATAAACTAAAGTCGATATTATTCTAGGAAAAAAAAACCCTCTTAGTTAGTATTATTCATGGTTAATCAATAGTTAGTATTATTATAGAGAAAGTAACGAAAAGTTATATGGTAATTTTTTCATTTTATTTTATCTTTAAGGTTTTGGGATGTAAATAAAGATTAATTTGAATATATCATTTAATTGATTAGAATTAATATTTTTAATAATTAATCATGAATTACAAATGAGTAAATACATGAGTTTTCATAATCATAATTATCATATTTTTTAACTTATGTTAGTACTATATTTTCTCCGTTCTGAATTACTTGTTATATAACGGTTTTTGATATTATTATCAATTTTATATATTGTGGATAATGCGTTAAGAAAAGTCAATCGTCTAAGCGTATATTTTCATAATATTAACTTTTTATAATATTTAAATTTGTATATTTTAATATATAAATGATTAAATGATTAAAATAACATATTGGATTGTGTAAAATGTCAAATGTGTAACAATTATAGTGGAATGGTGGAAGTATGTAAGTAAAAGCTAGTATCAGTAGGACAAATTGTAGGATTGTAGGATCGTAGAATGTATTATGATCGTAGGATCGTGTGATCCTACTGTTATTAAGATTTTAATCATTCTCCTACTTTTGAATTGTAGAATTGTTGAATTATAGATCACAATCGGGATTTTGATAACTATGAATCGGAATTAAAATCAAAGGGTATTCGGTAAATTTATGAAAGAAGTAATGTACTAATTGTCATTGATTAAAGTTATTTTAGCGGCATTGCTATTGTGTTCTGGTTGTGGTCCTTGTGGAGCATATATAGTTATTAGTAACTCTTCGTATTTGCCAAAAAAGGATGGCTGTTACTCTTTCATCCATGCTCACTTTTGGTAATAACATTTAGATTCAAATTTGATTCTCATTATTATAATCAAAAAATTAAATTCAACAATTGTTTTATTTATTTTTATATTCCCTTTGTTTTTTTTTATTCTTCCCGTTTAGAATATTTCATTTTGGAGAGAGAAATTTGATTAAGATTTCTAAGACATTTATAGATGAAATCTCCTTACATTCCGTTTAGAATATTCCGTTAAGAATATATCCATATGAGATCTCCTTATATTCGTCTTAATGTATACTTTTTTATCATATATTTATTATAATTTTTTATAATGCGTATTTAGAGATATTTAGGCTCGAAAGTTGCGTTGAAAATTATGCAAAAAGTAAATGGGAAGAAAAAAAAAATAGAGGGAGTGATTTTTTGAGGAAACATTTATTTTATTTATCATGTCCTAAAAGGTTTCATCTTCACTAGGATATAATATTATAAAAAATTTCATCTATGATATTGAGTTATTGGTTATTTTTACAATATGTGGTCAATTAGGATGAACATGACTTTTATTTTGATTGAATTTTAAAATATGTGGTCAATTAGGATGAACACGGCTTTTATTTTTTGAAAAGAATGTTATTACGTTGGGTAAAAATAGAAGTTAAAAAAAACTTTTCATTTTCTCTACCACGTTGAAAAGTTGAAAGGTTAAGGTTACCCCGTGGATCGAAAATATATTTGTTTATTACACGAAAAAGCTGAAAATTTAGTATCATCACATGAAATTTTCTGAAATCTTATTTTAGGAAATATTTTTCATTATCTTTATAATTAATTTAATTATTGGTACTCATTAGGTAAAGGAATAGTATTTTTTTTCTTGCTCAAGATGACATATTGGAACAGGTTAAATATGGTCCAAAACAAAAATTATAAAATGTTTTTTTTAAAAAAAAAAAAAATAGGGTACAGAAGGAATCAGAAAATGGGTACATGACAGTATAGTTTATACTGTTATAAAGAGTGGTCCTAATAAATAGAGAATGCAAAGAAGAAAATGTTATTTATGAAGTTGAATGATATGAGTCCCTTCCCTTCTTTTAAGGTGAACAAGCCTAGATTTCTTCCAAGTTCCAAGTATGAAAAAGCCTATAATGCTAAACCCTTTTCTTTTGCTCAGAATATGTCATCATATCATCCCGATCATTTTCCTTTTGTGCTATCTCATTGGTTACATATGGGATATAGGAATACTCATCTAGGGTTAATGGCCTACTTAGTGCTTCGTTTTTGATTGGGTATTATTATTTATCGTCATCTTTTTCATTTTGTCGCCACTCTAATGAATTTTCATTGTTGACCCCTGCATAATTTTCGAACTTAAAAACTGTAATATTTCTCTAAATCTCTCTAAAAAAACTCTTATAACTAAAACAAGCTAAAAGTAAATATTGAAAAACAATGGCAAACCAAAACGAGCATTAATACGATTTGGTAATTAATTAATCAGTTGGAA
Organism: Amaranthus cruentus; assembly: GCA_019425755.1. NCBI lineage: Eukaryota > Viridiplantae > Streptophyta > Magnoliopsida > Caryophyllales > Amaranthaceae > Amaranthus > Amaranthus cruentus. The sequence continues at coordinate 20,163,624 of CM033462.1, forward strand.
ATTTTTTTAAAAAATATTTGAAGAAAATCCCCCAGTCGTACAAAATGTGCGACCAGACCTAGATGAAGTCGCACAAAACATGCGATCAGACCTAGATGAAGTCGCACAAAACGTGCGACTAGACCTAGGGCGTGTCGAACAAAACGTGCAACTCGACCTAGGTCCAATCGCACGTTTTATTTGACTCCACCTAAGTCTGGTCGCACATTTTGTGCGATTGGAGAGTATTTTTCAATTTTTTTCTTTTTGTTTCTTGAAAAATTAATTCCTTTTAAGTATTATAATTATTAAATAAATATTGTAATAAATTACTTAATTTTATTATATATTTATGTATATGTTTTATTTTCTTAAATTATTTATTTATGTTCTATTAATTTATTTTAATTTTATTTACTTAATTTATTGAATTAAATTATTTATTTATGATGTTTTATTTACTTAATTTATTTATTTTATATATGTATTTAATTTAACTAAATTATTTATTTAATATTTTTGTATTGTTATTATTAGTTCATCTAAACTCGAGTTATTAAATAGTTATTATTTAATTAATACTTAATATTTTAATTTTTCAATTATTAATAAATAATTTTATATTTACAGGACTTTGAAAACTTAGGAGATAATATAAATTACTTTGAAAATTTGTTACGGATAAGGAATTTGATTCCGTAGATGAATTACATGCTTGGGCTGATGAGATAGCATTAAGAATTTATTTTCAATTTACAGGTGATTTTTTACAATTTTTTCAATTTATGTTTTCAATTTATGATTTTTCACTATTTTCGTGGCAAAATCACATCCCTTATATTCTTCTTTCGTACTTGTTTGATTGGATCGATGTTATAAAAGACGCTAATTGTGGTTTTAGAGTTATTGCCGTCACAGAGTTAGGGGCGAGGAGGTATGACCTCTTTTACGACGTGCAATGAGCCTAGTAATGCAAACGCATATAGATCAATACGCACGCATTTATCGATTAGCATAGTCGGTGGAGAATGCGATATACAAGATTGGTAGACATAGCAAAGGACCTGCCATGTACAATCACTGGATGGAAGCGACAAACTTGTAATTTGCAGCAACGTTTCTCAACATTGTAATAGCGTATTATGGTTTTGCCGACGATAATCTAATGTATAATCACTTTGGAATAACTGACAGTTCATGTAAAGATTTAGAGAAATAATATCGCATTAGGATATCACTTTGGAATAATTGACAGTTCCTTGTACCCTGCATAGTCTATTCTAAAGTGATATCCTATTGCGATACCATCTCTCTAAATCTCTACATGAACTGTTAGCTGCTGCTCTCTAATTGTTCTGGACTGGTGGCAGTGGAAATGAATCATCTTTCATTAAAAGTTGAACATAATGATTTCCGTTTACCCATAAAATATGTATAAGCTTATTAACGTTATGCATTCCCTCTGTTCTCCTTATTGGAAAAACTAATCAGTTATACATTGGATTACCGTCTCTGCTGATATAGATACTGGAAGAACCATAATACACTATGGCAATGTTGAGAAACGTTTCTGCGGAATACAAATTGTCCTTTCCATCTAGTGAATGTACGAGGCAAGTCCTTTTCTATGTCCACTAATCCTGTATTTAGCATTCTCCACTAGGGATGGCAACGGGTCGGATCTGCACCGGGTCTAGATGGACCCAGATCCAGATCTGTTTTCACAGGTTAGACCTACATTCGGATCCGGATCTGCGGGTCTAAATTTTGAGGACCCGGATCCAGTATCGGATACGGGTCTTAAACGGGTCCAACTGATTTTTGCATGTTTTATTAAATTTTGCATCATATTGAGATTGCGATTGAATTATATTCATTGACTATATATATATATATATATATATATATATATATATATATATATATATATATAAGGGAGGAATCTATTGAGAAGGGGTTTCAAAATGAGAAAGATTTATAGCCATTGATCTTATGAAAATCTAACAGGTGAAAAAATTGGTTACTCTCTTGTTCTCTCTCTCTCCTGTTCAAAGTCTTTTCTCTTCGTGAAAACCACAATCACTGCTCCATCTTTCTCTTCGATCTTCTTCTCCATTTTTTGTTATGATTAAAGGTTACCATGTTTTTAGAAAATGATACTATGTTATGATTAAAAGTTACTATGTTTATTTTAAAAGTTACTATGTTCTGTATAAGATTAAAAGAAGACAGTAACTATACATAATTATAGTAACCTTTATTCATAATATAGTATCTTTTTCTAAAAACATAGTATCTTTAGAAAATGATATATTGAACCGGTTCAGTATTAACGAAAATGGTTCATATTACACGAAAAACGCAATATTGAACCGCGTGCAACTAACAAAATTAACTAATTAAATTTGTCCATTGATCTAAAAAATGAATGTTTCAGAATACTTCTCACCCTTCTCATTTTGAGACCCCTTCTCATTTGATCCTATATATATATATATATATATATATATATATATATATATATATATATATATATATATATATATATATATGTATATCATCAAAATTACATGTCTAAATACATTTTTTCAGTCCAAAAAAAAGACAAAAAAAAAAATCACTTGTTAGCTTCAAAGCCATGAACTAAAACTAGTGTTGCAACAATCTCCACAACTAGGGGTGAAAGTTTGGTTTTTGGTTTGGATTCGATACAAATCCAAATCAAACCGAATAAAATTCGGTTTTAATATTTTCAGTCCAAATCCAAATTATAATATTTATAATCCAAATTGAACCGAACCGAATTTTCAAATACTAATCCAAATTGAACCGAATAAGATCGAATTGCACCGATTTGTATCTTTTGCATTGAAAGTCTAATTTGCGTGTATCGTTTCAAACTCATTCTTTCTAAAGCTCCTAAATAAATATTAATAATTTTAGCGGTTTTAATTTGAACAAGTAAAAAATATTTAACAAAATCTAAAAATAAGGGCAAAAATTCAAACAAATCAAATAGAAGATATAACATGACTTTAACATTTCGGTTTGTTCGTTTTTTTGGTTTTGTTGCACTCTAAACCGAGTTCAAACAGAACACCGAATTATAATTAAAATTCAGTCCAAACTAAACCAAATCATACTATATTATAATTTTGCTGCTAAATGACAAATGGCAGTCTAACATCCATTTGCCAAATGCAGTAAAATTATTTGTAATCTAAATATAAATGGTAACATGCATAGAATCTAAATACAGTAAAATTATTTACAATTTGAAATTAATAAAATTATTGCAATAATAGGATCTTATTCTTCTGAAAATATTATGCATTACTGAAAAATAAAATCTAAAAGTTTTCCTTTAATACAAAAATACAATGGGATTGTTAGGAAACTTATAAAAATAGTTATAGTGTATATTATTACAATCAGAATAATTAGATTGTTTCTATAATCTTACTATATTATACTATAAATTATTATAATTTCATAATGTTAATAGGCAAATTTTTTGATTATTTTTTATTACTCTTTTATTTAATCTTTTATTGAGCCATTATATTGTTATAAACAATTTGAATATATTATTAAATTTTATTTTTAATACTATAATTTTATAGTGATAATATGTAATTTTACAATTATTTAAAATTTACGTCAAAAAAAAATTCATTCTACAAACTGTGTACAATGCACGAATTTGTTAGTGCGAAATATATATAAAAACAATTCCAAATAATAATGTAAGTACTGTATACTATCGTTCTTAAATTTACCAAATTCATGATTTTTTAAATCAAAACATAATTACTGATATTTATTTTAATTATTTACCTGATACATAACTTTTTTTTTCATTTAATTGAACATATTAAATTCTAAGTTAACAAAATACAATTGCTATAGTATATCATACAAATACGTTACCTAATTTAGTTTTAAACTTAAACAAAAATATTAGTTTCTAAATTTGATAAATATTTTCATGCCTCTTTAAATGATAATACTTGGAATTTTCCAAGATTTTTATAGTATTGTATGATATGATGATTTAGGTGGTGATCGGTGAAAATTGTTTCTAAGGTGAAATGTCTTGTTTATAATACGCTATGGGCAATGGGGAAAGATGCCACTACATAAGGGTCGACACTCGACACGTACCAAGGGCGGAAGTGGCAAGAATTGTTTAAGTTTGAATTATATATTTTCAAATATTAAATTGATGTATATTCAAAAAAAAAAATATTAAATTGATGTCTAAAAACTTTTTTAAATTATATAATTGTTTTATTTAGGTCCTGTATAGATTATCTTATTTTGATTGAAATTGATTTTTACTGATTGTAATTGATTTTTAATTATAAATTATAGTTGAATTTTTTACCCTTGTTAAAACTGATTTGACGAAACAAAATTAATTTTTTCAAATTACAATTGATTTTTATTGATTATAACAAATTTTTACTTATTGTAAGTGATTTGATGATTAACACTATTTTTTATTTATTCAAATTTATCTTTATTGAATACTAATTTTTTAAGATGAATTAAAAGGGACATTAGCGGTAAAATTGTTTTTTTTAATTAAAAGATTAAAGAGTTTAAATCTTAGCCCTTAAATCTTTTTACCCCAAACTTAGGCTTATCTAAAGTTTTACTCTTAACAAATATTTTCTCTGTCCTGTTTAATTTGATGCAAAGAAGAAGTTGATGTTTTTAAGAAAAAAGTGGATAATGGTATTAAATGAAGAGAGAGAATGAATGGTGTGGAAGAAATTAAAAGAGAGAGTTAAAATGTGTGGATGAAATTAAAAGAGAGAGTTAAAATGTGTGGATGAGATAAAAAGAAAGTGGTGGACCATTGTCCAAAAATAGAAACGATGCAAATTAAGTGGAACAAACTAAAACGATAAATGATGCAAATTAAATGGAACGGACAGAGTATTATACTATGTTTGAATTGAGGAAAACAAAGAGAAAAGAAAGGACATGATTTAGAGGCATATAGAATATCTTATTCGGATAACAAAAACAAAAAAAATGATTTGAAGGGAAGAAGTTTTTAGATAACATAGCTTAGTTTTGTTTAGAATACAATATATTCTAAAGTGGAAAGGCTATAAACACCCTTTTTCCATTCACTTCCTTTTTCTTTGTTTCGTACCCCTTCTCTTATTTCCTTTTCCCTGTAATTTGTTATTATATTTAAGTACAATGTTAATTCAAATTTTGCAAATGTGCTACTACTAGAAAAGCAAACTTGGATAAAGTGAGGATGTTGATTTAACAGAAATATTCTTCCTACTTGTTTTTGTTTCAAAGGAAAGTAATGAAATCAGTTATAATAGGGCATTGGAATATGTTTATTTGTTATTCCTCATAAACTAGTGGAAACAAAAACTCTTCATCTCTCCAATTGAAAAAAGCTCATAAATACCCTTTCTATAACTGTTTAGGAATAAAATATAAACCCGCTAGTACTTGGACTAAAAATAATATGCTCGTGAGATCACATATCTAAAGACATGTAATCGGAAACGTGGATAAAATTGTAACACGGGACAGAGAGGAGCCACGTGGCTTGCATGCGAGGCGCCACATGGCTCATATATGCGATGACACATGTGACACGTGTCGGGCTTAGAATACCTAAGGTAGCAAGATGCCACCACATGGTTTGTTTTTGCCTATAAGAAGGCCTTTGGGCCGTGGGGTATAGGGGGGGGGCAAAAATAGGAGAACACACATACTCCTTATTAAATGAGCAACATTATTATTTGGCTCACGTTTATCATATTCGGGTATTATTTAAAAAGGTCTCGATCTCTCACAAAAATATTATTCTATGTGATAAAGCTTATATGTGAATTTTGATCAGTTGAAAGAATAAGTCCTAAGTAGTAATTCATCTGATTGCCATCGGGCATCTTGAAGGACCTATTAGGCAATCGCCATTTTATAATAGTCCTAAGTAGTAATCCACCTGATTGCCATTGGGCATCATGAAGGACTTATTAGGCTATTTTACATCATTAAAGTGCTAACTTGGGCGTCAAAGGCACCGCCCCGGGACCACCCGGGGTTATTGGTGTTTATTTTCAAGTATTCTATGTTTTTCTGATTCAGAGAAATGATCCACCCGAAGGTACTCGTTTATTTGATAAGCTTTCGATTTTTTACCGGAATAATAACAATAATAAAAGTGTTGAAATTGATTAGACATCTCAATGGTGAATGCATGGGGGAGAGTAATGCTAACATTGCATGTATTTTACTTGTATCTTGCACTATATATATGTGCAAGGTACTGCATTACTCAACACGGAATAAGAAACGGATACAAATTTATCAATCCTTTATACTACTTTTCTCCTTATATTCTCCCTACCTTTTAACACGTTATCAGCACCATTTTTCGCTCTCACAAAAAAAAAAATTTTCAAGAAGGTAATATTTTTCTCAGAACAGTGTAACACATTTTTTTTAGCCACAATATGGACCAACAATCAAACGGTATCAACATTATTATTCAAGGTGTCAGTAACACCGTTCTATACTTTATTCTTGAAGAAAATTGTATATCCGTTACTACCAACCCAGCTAGTAGTGGTTCAAACCAACTACGACGACACAATCCAAATAATACCCACGTAAATGAAAACCCAATGCCAAGTCCCAATAATGCAAATAATTCACCAGCTACTAATCAGCCATCACAACCTATTGATAACCCACCAGTCCAACCTACTAATGATCCTATAGTACCACAAGAAAGTAATAAAAGAAAAAATGACGAAGCTGAAGGAACTAGTAGTAAACGTTTCCAGACTAATAACCCATAAAATAACATACTTTAATAATGTCGTTTAATCTTTATGTTCGTTTTTTTTTACTTTATCAGCCGCCAATATGGACTGGCTAGTATTATTTTGTGATGACCGCCTTTATGGACTGGCTAATACATTGTTATCGCCTTTATGAACGGTTTTATCTCTATTTATGTGATCATATCGTCATATTATGTGCATATGCATTTGGTTACTTTAGTCTATAAAATTATATACATCACACTTTTATATACTTATATGCATATAATCAGTTAATAAACCCATAAAAAAAATAAAAAAAAAAAATAAATAAATATAAAAAAAAAAAAAAATAAATATAAAAAAAAAAAAAATAAATAAATATAAAATAAATAAAAATTTAATGTATATATATGTAATAAGAAGACAAATAAAAATATACACATATCATTAATAACACAGATTATTAGCACACATAGTTAAATTAGCTCTACAAAACAAAGATTATACTCTTAACATATAACTCTTTTTAATTGTAAAAAGTACCACCCTGGAATGAATGCCAGAGTGGTCTGAAAATTATAATTTAAGTAAAACGTTAAATGTTCGACCCTGAACCAAAATTTTTTTTACTTCATAATCTAAAGTTATTACCCACAATTTATTAAACTTGGAGATTAAATATAAAACTGGTATTTTTACCCTCTATAAATAGGGTCTTCTACTCGTCCCAAACACACACCCACCACTCACACCTTATCCCAAACACAAAAACAAAAAAAAAAAAAAATTTATTTCGTCTTCTTCTTCCTTCAACCATCCATGGCAAACAATACATCTCCAAACTCCCATCACAATCCAATTGCCGACAATATAAGTAAAATACTAGAAGCATTCATTATTATTATGGGCTTAATCGTATTACTTGTAGCGCTACTGCTCTACCTTATTATCCAAAAATAAATTATCAAATCTTGTAATAAAACAAATAAATATGTAAATAAATTTTCTTTTGCAATTTTTTTTGTTTTATTATCTATTAATACTATCTACTTTGTTTTATGTATGATCATATTATGCTTGTTATATCTGAGATATTAAATCAGGGGGAGATGATACTAATATGCTTCAATATCTCTAATGATACACAAAATCATTAATAATTTTTCATTTTCTCAATTGTAGAAAAATAATGGCTGATCTTAAAAAGAGAGAATTCATTGCCTTGGAACTAACAGGAAACAATTTTATACAATGGGCTTCAGATGTCAAATTATATTTAAAAGGAAAAAGTTTATTATACACAATAATTGAACTTAATCCTGCCGACAAAGGAAAGAGCATTGAACGAGATCCCATAAAAATTTGAGGAAGATAAAGCAAAAGCAGCATCAATATTGAGACATCATTTAGCCGACAGTCTCAAACATGAGTACACCAATTATGAGGACCCAAAGTTACTCTGGGAAGAGCTAAATGAAAGATTTGGCCATAATAAAAGTGTACTTCTCCCAAAGGCCATCGATGAATGGCGAGAGTTAAGATTCCAAGATTTCAAATCAATTAGTGATTATAATTCAGCCCTTCATCTGATAAAATCAAAATTAGTCTATTGTGGACAAATAATAACAGATGAAGAAATGATAGAAAAAACATTGTCAACCTTTCACGTAAATAGCATCTTGTTACAACAACAATATCGTGAAAGACATTTCAAGAAATATCACAAATTGCTGAAAACACTCCTTGTTGCGGAATAAAATAATGAGTTATTATTGAAAAATCACAACAGGAGACTTGTAGGGACTTTGCCCTTTAATGAGACTAATTTGATTGAGACAAATCTTCGACATCGAGGTCGTGGGAACTATTTCATAAGAGGCAGAGGTCGTGGAAGATATCACGAAAAGAGCGGCACAAATTCCTTTGAACAAGGAAATTTCTATGGTCGTGGTCGTGGTCGCGGTCGTGGACATTTTCGTGGCCGCGGACGTGACCATATTTATGAAAGAAATATATTTGCCCCCCGAAATGATAATTTTAAACAAGTCCAGAAACACAAAAGCACATGTAATAGATGTGGCATGACTGGACATTGGGGGCGAACTTGTCGTACCGCTAAACATTTAGTGGATTTATATCAAGCTTCCCAGAAAAACAAAGGAAAAGGGGCAGAAGCAAATTTTGTAAATGAAGCAAGTACATCTGGGCCCACACTAGATGTCTCTGATTTCTTTAGTGAGGATGTGAACCTCCACAAAGTTGATCCCCAAGAAGAAGATAATTATTTCTTTTGATGATTAGATGCATTTTTCCGTTTCTCTAACTTGTTTTTCCTTTTTTGAATTTGAGGAGTTGTTATTTTATTTCCTACTTATGTTTTGTATTGAGTATTCTGGTTTTATATTAATAATATGAATTTCTTTTCTCTTATTTTAGAAATGGAAATGCCAGTAAATGGATCAAAATTTCATTGCCTCCTGGACAGTGGAACAACACATACAACATTGAAAAATCGAGAATATTTTTCAGACTTGAAATTACTTCAGGCAAATGTCAATACAATATCAGGAACAGCAAAATTAATTGAAGGCACTAGAAAAGCATGCATCATACTCCCTATGGGGACAAAATTGATAATAAATGATGCACTATACTCGAGTAAATCTCGAAGAAATCTTATCAGTTTCAAGGCAATACGCCAAAATGGTTACCATATGGAAACCAAAACCATTGATGAGAAAGAATTCTTATGCCTTACAACAGAAAATAATGGCACAAAAATTATCCTTGAAAGGATGCCTGCATATTCATCGGGATTGTATCTCACTCACATACGCCCGATTGAAATAAATATGATAAGACTAGACAATAAAGAGCTATTCACTCTATGGCATGACCGCTTAGGTCATCCTGGTACTGGGATGATGCATAAGATAATAGAAAATTCTGTTGGGCATCCACTTAAAAATATTAAGATTCCCCAGTCAAATGAGCTCTTATGCACCTCTTGTTCTCTTGGAAAATTTATTACTAGACCATCAGTAAATAAGATTGCTACTGAATCTCCTATATTTCTTGAAAGAATCCAAGGAGATATATGTGGACCAATTAATCCACCATGTGGACCTTTTAGGTACTTCATGGTCTTAATAGATGCTTCCACAAGATGGTCACATGTAAGCCTTCTATCAAGTAGAAACAATGCATTTGCAAAACTACTTGCACAAATCATCAAATTGAAAAATCATTTTCCTAATTATACAATAAAAAGTATTCGATTGGACAATGCTGGTGAATTCACATCCCAAACTTTTAATGATTATTGCATGTCAATTGGGATTAAAGTGGAACACCCTGTGCCACATGTTCACACGCAAAATGGTCTTGCTGACTCATTAATTAAGAGATTGCAATTAATTGCAAGACCACTTCTAATGAAATCAAAATTACCATCATCGGCCTGAGGTTATGCAATATTACATGCTGCATCACTGATTAGGCTAAGACCTACAGCTTATCATAAACATTCGCCAATGCAATTAATAGCGGGTCATGAACCTAATATTTCACATTTGAAAATCTTTGGATGCGCTGTATATGTGCCCATTGCTCCCCCTCAACGTACAAAAATGGGTCCACAAAGAAGGATGGGAATATATGTTGGTTTTGAATCTCCGTCAATCATTCGATATCTTGAACCATTAACTGGTGATCAATTTCAAGCTAGATTTGCTGATTGTCACTTTAATGAGACAATATTCCCATCCTTAGGGGGAGAGAATGTGGACTTGCAGAAAAGAAATATGGAACTTATTTGGAAAGCAACACATTTAGAATATTTAGACCCAAAAACAAAATCATGTGAACAAGAAGTACAACGAATTGTTCATCTACAAAGTGTTGCTAACCAATTACCTGATGCATTCACAGATACTAAGAGTGTTACTAGATCACATATACCAGCAGCAAATGCTCCTGCTCGAATAGGAATCCCGGATGAAAAGGCAAAAAGTGATGAAATTGTTGTGCAAAGAAAGCGTGAAAGACCGCTTGGTTCAAAAGATTTAAAACCAAGAAAATTGAGAAAACAAGAAAGTGCACCAAATGATACTAAAAATGAAAGTGAGAATAAAGGAGAAAATCAAGATATCTCCGATAATGAAAAAGAAGAAAATGAAAATAATGAAACCTCAATAAATTATATTTTCTCTAGGAAACAATGGAATCGAAAAAGGATCATTCCAAATGAATCCTTTGCTTATTCCATAGCTATTGATATAATAAATGATGAAAATGATCTTGAGCCAATGTCGATATATGAATGCAGAAAAAGACCTGATTGGCCAAGATAGAAAGAAGCAATTGAGGTGGAGTTAAAATCATTAGAAAAAAGAGAAGTCTTTGGGCCAATTTTACAAACCCCAAAAGGCGTAAAACCCGTAGGCTTCAAATGGTTTTTGTAAGAAAAAGAAATGAGAAAAATGAAATTTTCAGATACAAGGCAAGACTTGTAGCCCAAGGTTTTTCTCAAATGCCAGGAATTGATTATGAAGAAACATATTCCCCAGTTGTTGATGCAACCACACTCAGATTTTTGGTGAGTTTAACTGTTTCTCAACACCTACAAATGAGATTGATGGATGTCGTAACTGCATATTTATATGGGTCACTTGACACAGACATCTATATGAAGGTCCCTGAAGGGCTAAACTTACCAATAAAGAATGTACCCAGAGAAATGTTTTCCATAAAATTAAAAAGATCATTGTATGGATTAAAACAATCTGGGCGAATGTGGTATAATCGTTTGAGTGAATACCTTATGAAAGCAGGATTCAAAAATAACCAAATCAGTCCATGTGTATTCATCAAACGATCTCAATCAGGTTTCGTAATAATTGCTGTGTATGTAGATGACTTGAATCTGATTGGAACACCAAAGGAAATTGAAATAACAGCTAAATATTTGATGAGGGAATTTGAGATGAAGGATTTGGGGAAAACTAAATTTTGCCTTGGACTACAAATTGAACATTTGAAAAGTGGAATATTTGTCCATCAAAGCAATTATACTGAGAAAGTTTTGAAACGGTTTTACATGGACAAGGCTCATCCACTAAGTTCCCCAATGGTGGTACGATCACTAAACATAAAAGATGACCCATTCCGTCCACAAGAAGAAAATGAAGAAATTTTAGGCCCTGAAGTGCCATACTTGAGTGCCATTGGTGCTCTAATGTACTTAGCGAATAATACAAGACCTGATATAGCATTCTCTGTAAATTTGTTAGCTAGGTATAGTAATGCACCAACAATAAGACATTGGGATGGGATAAAACATCTATTTCGATACCTAAGGGGAACTATAGATCTTGGATTATTCTTCCAGTCAGGAAATGATGCCATACTTACTGGATATGCTGATGCATGATATCTATCTGATCCACATATGGCCAAGTCACAAACTGGATATGTATTTACATATGCAGGAACCGCAATATCTTGGAAATCAACAAAGCAAACTCTAACGGCTACATCCTCGAATCATGCAGAACTCATAGCTTTATATGAAGCCACTCGAGAGTGCGTATGGTTGAGATCCATGATCGGCCAACTCCAAGAAGATTGTGGTTTAAACGATACAACTACTGCACCGACCATAATCTATGAAGATAATAATGCATGTATCAACCAAGTCAGAGAAGGATATATCAGGGGAGATAGAACAAAACACTTGTCACCCAAATTATTCTTCGCACATGATCTCCAGAGAGATAAAAAGACAAAAGTCCAAGAAATTCAATCCTGTGAAAACCCCGCTGATTTATTCACAAAGTCACTTCCATCAAGACAATTCGAGTATTTGGTACGCAAGATTGGAATGTGTCGATTTAGAGATATATGTTAGCTTCAGGGGGAGAAATATGCCCACTGTACTCTTTTTCCCTTTGATCAGGTTTTTATCCCACTGGGTTTTTCCTGATGAAGGTTTTTAACGAGGCAAATTTAGGGCTATAAATGTATTTAATAAAATTATAATATCTACGTAATGCATTCAAGGGGGAGTGTTGAAATTGATTAGACATCTCAATGGTGAATGCATTGGGGAGAGTAATGCTATCCCTTCCTACAGTAACATTGCATGTATTTTACTTGTATCTTGCACTATATATATGTGCAAGGTACTGCATTACTCAACACGGAATAAGAAACGGATACAAATTTATCAATCCTTTATACTACTTTTCTCCTTATATTCTCCCTACCTTTTAACAAAAAGGAATTATTTTTATTACTTATCTAAACCAAACAACTTTTTAAAGCAACACAATAATTTCATATCCACCCTCTTATTAAATTTCTTTCTCTTTCCACTGAAATAAATATACCAAACACCCCTAAGTGAAAATTGAAAATACTCTATTCTTTTAGTGTTCAAAGTAATTACAACCCATGCTTATAATAAAGTATATATAAGACAACTTATAATACTCCCTCCGTTTTTCGTATCTTCTTCTTGAATAGAATTTATGAATTTTAATCTCAAATTCTGACTATGATTTCTCATCGATCTATAAGAAAAAAAATATCCATGTGAGCTCTTGTTAGATTCGTCTTAATATATACTTTTTAAATATCAAATTTTTATTATTTTACAATTATCAATAATTTAAACTTAGTCTGTAATACTATTGACATTCAAAATTACGATGTCAAACGTGTACTTACAATCTGTTGAAACCAACATGCAAATTGGTTTTGGACCACATGGTCATCCTGGGTTTAAATTTGGTTCGTACTTTTTGATTAAGTGCACAAATTAATCATAAAAGTGATTGACCTTCGGACAATTTCGCAAAACATAAGTTTGAGCAATGTTGAGATCTGCTTCTGCCTTCACCCATTATAAGAACCTTACCCCTTCCATGGAATTCGATTGGATGCGTGAATATGAACAAAACACCCAATCTGACGTTATTAAAGCCTTCGTCATCATTATTAGGAAGATCTCTAAGTCTGCATCGAACGTAATGCGAGACAACGTACTAATCAGAGACTAAACGCTGGTCGGAAAATGGTCGGTACATGAAAAAGTTGTTCCCCATAAAGATGCATGTCAGAGCATCTTTGATTGAATTTTAAATTTTGAAATTCAAAATTTTGACTGATCAGCAACTACATATTGGTCAGAAATTAGTCGGTAAAATATTTTTAAAAAAATTAATAAGCTTTTAGGATGACCATTTTTTCGTAAAAATTAAAAGTACTAAATAGAAATAGTAGTTTTTCTTAATTATATCCTCGTATGTACTATAAAAAGTGAAAATGTTAAATATATGTTTCTCAAATCTTAGGAAATTCAGCATCATAGATTTTACTAAGAATAATTGGCGAATCAGAGCTTCAAGACTGTGCTCTTGTGCGAATTGCAACCTATAAAAGTAAACATACATACCATAACTAGCACAAGAGCACAGTTCGAAGATCCAACTCGCAAATTATTCTTTTACTAATTTTGGTAAAATTTAATTGTTGCAACTTAATGTAAGTAAATAATACGATGCTGAATTTTCTTAGATTTGAGAAACATATTTTCATCATTTCTAACACATTTTTATAGTACATACAAAAATATAATTAAGAAAATCTACTATTTCGGGTAAGTACTTATAATTATTAAAAGCTTATTAAATTTTTTTTTTCAAAATCAATACAACATACATCATAACATAATAAATAATGCATATAACAAAAATATAACTAAAATTAAATTAATGAAAATATAAATAAAATTAATGAAAGGATAAATAATGTAATTAACATAAAAAAACATACCTTAATATTATAAAGTATACTTGTTAATTTTGAGAGATAATGTAAATATAATAATTTTGTATGTAAGAAATTAAAAAATTTAGGAGAAATAAAGTTTTATAGAGAGTGAGACGTGAAATGAGTGAAAAAAATTTATTCCCTGGTGGAGGGTAGTTATAGAAGGAATCCGAGGTCTTCCGACTAATCACCGATAACCCTCAGACAAACTTTTCCTCTACAAAATTACCGATCAAATTCCGACTACTATACCTGTCGAAATAATTCCAACACATCTTTTAGTTGGTAAATTTCGACATTTCCTACTAATTCCCTCTAAGTACTCCTAGGAATTTAGTCGGAAATTTCGACTGTATGTGTTTATTCGGTATTTGGATCGGCAAATTTTGACTGTTTGGTGGTAGTCGGAAATTTTACTCAGAAACTTGTGTTTTTTTGTAGTGTATATTAAATTTTAATTTACTTTTGAATTATTATTATTACTAGATTATGCTCGTGCGATGCATGCGATGCATGGCTTTATTAAAATTTCTGACATATTTGTATAAACAAAAAAATAAAAAATTTACGGCTTTACGTTTTAACAATCTCAAAATATCTTATACTCATTTAATAAAAATTATTATAAAGATTTTATAAAAAAACTTGAAAAAAATAATAGAAAATATACTATTATGACTTTGTAATACATTAAATGATGTGACATAAAAAGTAAAAAATTAAAAATTAGTAAAGTCAAAGATATTAATAGTAGTCATTATACAATGACATCATCTTTAAGTTTTGGAGGGAAATTTTTTTATTGAGGGAGTGACACGTAAGCAATTTTGATAAGTGACGACATAAGCAGTGTTTTGTTTTAGTAATAGTTATAGATAGATTATTATTATTATTATTATCATTTTTCCATATTTTCACTACTACAAATCATCACTTGTGCCACAGTAGCAGTCGTGGCACAAGTAAGAATTTCTCATGGCTATGATATCCAGCCACGGGAAATTAAGTTAGAGACTACCTGACACAAGTGATCGTGGCTACATTGTTGCCACAAGAAAATTATGGTTGTGGCATAAACTCTTTTTTTTGCCACGGTAGATCCCGTGGCTAATTATATTGTTTTGCCACAAGCATAACCTGTGGCTAATTATATTCTTCTGCCACATAAAGTGAATCATTGTAAATTATATTCGTCTATCAGGTGCACCACACGTGGTTACAAATCATTTATACACCAGACTCGTAAACCATGAAATTCAGCTAGTAGTATGGATTTAATGTTAACAATCAGTAACATTCCTTCCACACAAATGCTTTAGTGATAATTTAAGTAATGTTATTATATTTATAACATAACACTCCTACCACTAGGCCATTAGTTATTTAGTGATAATTTAAGTAATGTTATTATATTTATAACATAACACTCCTACCACTTATTATTATTATTATTATTATTATTATTATTATTATTATTATTATTATTATTATTATTATTATTATTATTATTATTATTATTATTATTAAGTTAAAAAAATAATAATTGATTGAACAAAATTACTTGCAAAATTAATATTAATTTGATCAACTAATATTCCTAGATACAACAAAATTAGTCGTATGTTAGAATAATATTACTCGTATTAATATATACTACTTATAATAACACTTATTAATTATTAGTATATTACGATATTCTTTTTTTTTTCAATTTAAAATTCCGACTTAAAATCGATTTAGTAGCAATTTAGTCGGAAATTCCGACTAAGCTTGACGCTTGTCAGTCGGAAAATTAGTCAGAAACTTTCAATCGGAGTTGCTCCGTGTTTTTGTATGGTAATGGTTAGAGAAAGAACAAAACATTTTTCATGTGTTCTTCAATTTAAGAGGATGATAAGATCTGATTTTCACTAAATACAAAACTGGAAAAGTCTTGAAATAGGTTAGCAACAATCTTTCTCGCTTTTGTTGAAAATACTTTAATCTTACCTAAAATCATTATTTAAGGTCTAGTTTGAGTATTTGTTAAGTGAAAAAAGTTTCTCAAAACTAATTTTAAATGTTTTTATTGAAAATATATTAAATTGAATCATTATTTATAGAATTTTTTTCTTATATTAAATTAAAAAAACAAGGAAAAATAATGACTTATTTTCTAATAAATCTAGAACTAATTAAGTTGGATGAAGATTTTGAATTTAAATATTTGATAAACTTTTTATTTTTT
The DNA here is from genome assembly GCA_019425755.1 of Amaranthus cruentus. Lineage (NCBI taxonomy): Eukaryota > Viridiplantae > Streptophyta > Magnoliopsida > Caryophyllales > Amaranthaceae > Amaranthus > Amaranthus cruentus. The sequence goes on from CM033462.1 coordinate 20,180,475, forward strand.
TTAATTTTCTCATAAAAATACTATCCGTGGCAAGATCAAAACTTGGGATAAATTCAAATTCAGGTGTCATAATTTATAACACAATCTGGCTATTTAATCGTGACCTATAAGTCTTTTTTTGCCACGATAAATATTTACCTGAGACATAATTTTTGGCACAATATTTTTGTCACGATAAATATTTCGTTGTGACATAATCTTTGGTATAACTATTTGTTTGCCACAAAAAAATTAAATTTTCCGTGGCAAGATTAGTGGCGCAAGTGCTTGTTTGCCACGATATTAATTTACCCGTGGCAAAAGAGTTTGTTTGCCACGGTATATATTTATCCGTGGCATAATTTGTGGCACAAGTGCATCTTTGCCACAATATATATTTAACCGTGGCAAAAAATTTGGGTATGGTTGTGATATTGTCTTGAAATCTATTTTTTTCGTGGCAAGTTTTGAATTCTCGTGGCATAATTAGTGGTACAAGTGATATGATTTGTAGTAGTGTTTAATTTTTACCGACTATAATAGATAAACAACATTTAATAATCATAGATTTTACTTCTACTCTTACAAGAAAATTTCGATTCTCAATACGAGCAGAATGATCAATTCCCACTCTTGGTTATCCATAATAAAGATTCTCGTAATTCTCAAATAATATACAACAAGAAGAAAATCAACATTCAACATTGAGGATTTGCCTAAGTTGGATGATTTAATAATTGAATTTAATAGAGTGAAAATTATACTCCCTCCTATTCAGAGTAATTAGACATTTTCTTATTCGATAAATTTATATTAATTGTCTAATTTTTTTTATTAATGATTTTTTTATCTAAATACCCCATATTCACACATGTAATGACCAAAATACTCCCACTTACACTACTTACAATACCCCAACTACAACCTTAACAATTAATTTAATCAAGTAATGACCAAGAAGATAGTATTATTGTTTTCCTTTTTTAATTGTTTTTTGCTTATTTATTTTATTTGTAGGCATTTAATTTATTCTTTCCCCTTTAGATACTTCTTTTTATCTTTCTTGAGCGAAGGACTTTTTTGGCCGTGCTCTTTTTTATAGGATGATGATGATGATGAATTAAAATACTTCAACTATTACATTTTTAGTGGACTCCATCCTGCTCTTAATATCCGTGTTGAACCCAAATATCCCAATTACTTTGAACAGGAGAAAGTACTCATTAGGGTTAGAAACTTAAGACTTGCAATAAAGAAAGTCTACACAAGATTCCAAGAGTAGGGCGTAGGCACTAGACCATGAGGTAAAGGCTATAGTTCATTAGTTTAGGATTAAATTATTTTAAGTTAAACAAAAAACACTGCTCCTTTGCATAAATCCCTACGTATTTGCCGGTAAATAATCATCCCTTGTGACTTTATCCTATCTTTTTATGCTTTGGCAGATTGCATAACACTTGTATGTAAATCTCTTTCAAAAGACAATGTTTGTAGCGTATTATTAAACTCCACTACCTTTATACCTAAATCCTAATAGGAAATAGTATAGGATTTTAATATTAATAATCACCTTAAAATCATTATTGCTCTAAACCATTTATATATACTTTCTTTCTCCAAATTTGTCTCTCTTTTCTAAACTTCGTACCTGTAAAGTTGCTCGTTTTTATTTTTGGCTATGATATTCAATCTTTTATTAGTTCTTATCCACATACTTTTCTTAATTTCTTATGAAATGTTATATTTACTCATTTTTCTAAATTTTCCTACAAACTGTCTTAGGATAGAGGGAGTATTAGATCAAAAAAGTTATATAAGTGTTGTTCTAAATTATTACGTCAATAATATAAATTATAAATTATAAATTATGTCAATAATAGTATAAAACTCACGTGTTTCTTAATCATCCTCTCGAAGTCTTGATATACATAATCTGAGGTAGAAACTAGAGAAGTTTTATTATTTTTAGTTGTATTGATAGCAATGACTAATGGCATATCATATGTATACAGTATAATGTAACTTTGCAAAGGAATGAATAAATCCATACTAAATCTATCCTAGAAAATAAGGTGACAAATAACTAAATACAAAAGCATAATACTCTCTCCTATACAACCTAAATGTTCCATTTAGTTTTTTCACATTTGCTGAGATAACATTTTAACCCTTAATATCTCAAATTATTTTTAATTAAAAATTATAAAAATTGGATATTAATAATCCTTGTATTAAGACTAATCAAACAAGATCCCACATGTTTATGCTTTAACTTGTAGATTAAGAGTAAAATACATATTAAGAGTAATGAGTGAATAGTGTCGAAAAGCTAAGGACATTTAGGCTGAATAGGAGTAGGAGGTAGTATATGGCATATCTTTAGTGGCGGACCTGGATTTGAGGGATGGAGTTGCACAATTTAGTTAGATATATTTTTAGCATTTTTAAAGTAAATTCTAAATACACGTACATTAGATAGCGTAAGATATATTACAAATAATAATGCGGAAATGAAACTACAAATACAAGTTTGATCTTTGTAGTATCCCCTTTGTGTATGGCAATGGACTCCTTGCTTGAATGAACCACGAAATGGAAAGTGTCGTAGAGAAGATAATTTGCAACAGTAACGTCACTCTGAAATCTTGATATAGATTGAAGGCGACTACAAGCTTTCCTATTGTGATATTCCCCTCACAAAGGTACTTGGGTTATGAGATTGAAAATTCACAATGTGATACAATCAATTTCTCCAATCGATTAGTACGAACCGATTGAACTAAATGATTATGTGATTATATAGAGAATAAAATAAGAAAAAACAATAAAGAGTTTATAACTCTCTTTTATGTTTTAAGAGAATAAGAGAGTTTATGACTCAGAATTGATATTCAAAGTATGATCAAAAGTGTAAATGGTTTCCATGCACTCGCTCTTATTTATAAAGTTAAAGTAGCAAAGCTTTATCCAAAACCATACATCAATAATAATTGATGATTATCATTTAATAATGACGTAAAGCATTAGTTCATAACAACATAATGCTCCATGCAGCAAAGTTTCGCAACACGACAGATGCACTGTTCTAAGGTGCTCGAACGAGCATGAGCCAAATCACTTTCCAGACTCTTTATGACACGAAATTTCATAAGTGCTCGAATGGGCAAATATAGTGCTCGAATGAGCAAGTGCCCAAACCATCAAATTGAAGCTTTTGAACCAAACTGCCAAAGCCCTGACGAAGTGCTCAAATGAGCCACAAAGTGCTCAAACTAGCACCACCTTGCTTGAACGAGCGATATGGTCGAGCAACTTGATTTTTATTCCGTTGTTACTTCTTTGCTTAGTATACGTTTAAGCTACTTTGGATATGTCTTACATGCTAAATACTCAACAAGATAAAATGTTGTAAGACTTGAAGTGAAATTTTTATGCTTGGATTTTATCAGGAGAAAGAATATCACTTTCATTAGAATGAGAATTTGAATGACTTTTTGGTTCATAAATTGGTATAAGAGTACAACATTCTAATGCTCTGATGCCATTATTGGCTCTCACCAAGGGTGGGGTCTGGAGTGCCAGATTTACGCAATCATATCCTTAATAGTGACAAACATATAAAGAGATTGTTTCCGATTGATCGCTAATAGCAAACATCATGTGCAACTTCACGCAAATAAGAAGTACGCATCAATAATGAGTTATTTTACTATAAACCATTATAATTTGAAACCAAAGAATTTTAGATCTTTGGCCCCATTTAAAAATAACTATTATGCATACAAACTAATTTTAGATTTGGGTTGGACTTTTGAGAGTCGTCTTTACAAAAGACGGTCTCTCAAGAGAGCACCTGTTTATGAAATAAACCATTACATTACAACAATTTTAAATATTTATAGATAAAAGGAAAAGACATTAACTAAATAAATCCCTAATTAACTTACCTATGAATAAACAAAATGTTAATGGAATAGTAGAAGGTGGGTATCTTTGAAAAATTAAATACCGCTTTTATTAGATAATAGTAACATGTTATTTAAGTCGAGTATTAAAAATATAATTAGTTTCAAACAATTAAGGTGCAGCTCAATGGTAAAGAGATCGTGTGTAGATTTGGAACGTGGAGGTTTTATTATTGAATTTGATCTATTGTTTTAAAAACGAAACTGGTACTACTCTGTCTCTTTTAAATTGCATCAAAAAGAAATAGAGTTAGATTTAAGAAAGTAGTAATAAATGAAGAGAGAGAATAAATTGTGTGAATGAAATTAAAAGAGATTTAAAATGTATGGATGAGATTAAAAGAAAGTAGTAGGCCATTGTCCAAATATAGAAATGATGCAAATTAAGTAGGACGGACTAAAATAGAAAATGATGCAAATTCAATGGAATGGAGGGAGTTAAAAATATTAATATTATCAATGTTTATGTAATGCAACCCCATAAAATTTTATGGGTCCGCCATTGCCAAGATATATGTTTGATTGATTTCCATGCATAATTGATCAGGAGTGTGATTGATTCTTTGAATCTCATTTACCTTTATATCCTTCCTAAAAACGGGTGGCCAATGAGAAATCACAATTTTACTTATGAGATGTTGATGTTTATTGATCAGGGTAAAAACGTCAAAATGGTGAATTAAATGAAAATTAACAAGAATTTAACGGAAAATGCTACGACAGTTAGATAAGGTATAAATTAAATGCTACCATATGAATAAATCTTACACAAGTACTATCAGTAGCGTTTCATGAATATTCAATGTTACCATGTGGAATTTCTCATTTTCTAAATACTAGTTAAGAAAATTTCTCTTATAAAGTAAAACATTCTAATTAAGAACAATAGAGGTACAAAGTACTTCAATGGAATGAATGAGCCCAAAAGGGATTTTAATATATCAACATAAAGGTGGGATTTTAAAAATCTTATGGCTTAAAAGATGAAAGTTTTGAATTTTTATTTTTTTAAATAAAAACATAAGAAAATTCCTTTAATTTTGAGCTTTTTAAAGACCAAAATTTTGACCTTACTAGATAGATAAGAGTAAAAATTTCAAATATTCTACATCAAAACACCTTGACTATTTTTGAGTGCTTGCTGTCTTAGGGTGTTAAATGGGCCAGATCCCCATTTTAAGCCCTTATTCGGAATGTTTCTAGAAGGAAGCCAAGGGCCAGGCTGAAAATGGGTCCGGCCAAAAACGGACTATACTATAATTAAAATGAAGCGGGCTATAAAAGAGCTCAATAAGGGCTGAAAACGGGCCTTTGTAAATAGTATAATTAATGTATAATTTAACAGCTACTCTTGTGAGAGACCGTCTCTCAAAGAGACTACATCAAAACAAGAAGCCCACTTTTTTATTTTCTCTTAAAATTGTGTAAATTGGGCTATTTAGCCCATATTTCTAATGCGTCTCTTGGAGAGACCGTCTCTCACAATAATTTGTGATAATTTAAATATTATAAATGACAATGTCAATAAAATTATTATTCTTTTTTCAATCTAATTATTATAAATGATAATTTAATTGTTATAAATTGATAAATGGAGATTAAAATAATTTTTAGTAGTAAAAATAATGTAACACCCCTGAATTTCCAATCCCTTAAACGAAGGAAGGAAAGCGTCCATGTGAATGAAAAGAAAAGGAATCAAAATTTAACGTTGAGAAATTCTTAAAAAGTGAATTTGTGGTTTTTGTCATGACTGCAAAGCTTAGAAGCAAGGGCTGTATAGTACTTATTAAACATCTTCTCCTTCAAACAACACTACAAGGACTCGCATGATCTCTCTATCCTGCAAATGACATATCATTGACGTTAAATTCCAAGTTCATGCACAAAATCAAAATTAAATAAAGTTTGAAATGAATTTGCACTCATTTTGGGCAAACACCTGCTTTCCTTGGAGACTGCAAACTCAAAAGTTGCTCAATTGCATCCGTGTAATCTTCTCCGCTCATAACAACACCTAAAATTGCCCTTCTAATATTGTTTGGCAGCTAGCTGTAGCATCTTCTAGGCTTCGTTGACCTCTTTGTCAGTCTTACCCGCAGCTTCAGAAACATCTTTTGTGGGAGATGGTATAACCCCAGGAAACAAATTAGATTTAGAATCTAAATAGAAATAGTCAAGTTACTCACACTCCGGTATATGTCAATATATATGTTCAGGTGTCCAATGTAGCTATTTTTTGAATAAAATACAATGTTTTCAGTCATAGATAAAGTGTCCTACACCGACCCTTGTCCAAGTGTCTAGGATTTCAAAAAGACGAGTCAAGTAATTCGGGATAGCTTTCAGATGGTAAACTTATGCGGGGAAATTCAAGTGAGCACATGCTAGAGATATGCCAAATTGAGAAACCAAAACTCAAGCATGTTAAAACAATTAGCAATAAAAAAAACTTGATTCAAACTATGAGATATGTAGGGATACAATCATACAAATATAACCTTATGTAGCCAATTCTTTATACGTGTGTGTGGTGGAGAATCATTCTGTTATGAATTGGATGGGTCATGAGAAGATTTCACTAAAGATTGTATATGAATGTATCAATTTGTATGTAAAATAAGATTGTGTAACGAAGAACGATTGTAATGTATAGTATATTAGCATTCGAGAGGCTCGTTCTCTCCTAAGAGTATTACACTCCACCAAAACTATTACAATTCTGTAATGACTAATTCCCTTGCCTTCCCTTCTATTTATACTACTTATCCCTACATTTTATTCCCCAACTAACTAATTACTAAAATATTATTTAATACTAAATTCCTATATTACCCCTTCCTACCAATTCCTAACACGTTCTTCATTGGCTTCTTATTATTCTTTATGTCACATATAGTCTGAACTCTGAAGCATGAATTCCATCTGAACATTTCAAACTTTTTATTCAATGAGCCTAAATTGTAAAGAACAAAAAATCATATATATGAATTATTTAAGGGACAAAAAATCATACTCTTTTGCTAAACATAGATGCCATAAAGTAGCCTTCAACCCATTTACTCTACGTTGAATATTATGGATAAAGTCTTTCATGGCAATAGGGTCATCCCCATGCAACTTCATTCCACAAACTTTTATTACATGACATATGGTCAACTACTAAACGGTTATGCTATAGTTCTAAATCTCACATCAATATTTGGATGAGGAAATAAACAAGTTACTAGTAATAGCTCCTAATATCTAACAGACAAAATAACAGAAATTCTAGCAGGAGTGGTCTAAACCTTAATTTACAAAATTGCATATAAGTGCAGCTAAGGCTAAGTTCTAGGGACCAATAATGCCATAAGCTTGCGCCTTTTGGAACTAGGTGTTTGGCCTAGTGAACTCCACACCCAAAAACAGTATAAACAATTATAGAAAACTATAAGCAGAGATAAAACTCACTCATGCAAACTAATGGTTGACTAAAGTTGGAACATAGAAGAAACTTTCCTATTTAGGACAAGGAATAACATATACAAAGCTAAACTGTACTGTTTGTATAAGGGAGATCAAAAGGGGGGAATGGAAATGAGAGAGAGGAGGACAAGTTCCCTCATCAAGATAAAGGGTTGGGAGAAAGAAAGGGAGGGATCCATTTTCCCTCCATCCTTTATAAACATTATCTCTACAATGATGGAGGGATTGAAAGGGATAATAGAACTCCATTATCCACCTCCTTTTTCCATCCCCTTCCTCTTCTTTCTATATTCCTATACAAATAAGTTCTAAAAAAGGGGAGACAAGACAAGACTATAAGTCCTTTTTAGCTAATGAGAGGATGTAGCATTCCATGCCGGTACACTAAATATGTGCCAAACCAAAAGACATATAAATTGAATCTTATTGAGCTCGATCAAAAAGTATGCTAACCAAGGGTATAAACATGCAGCAAATCTTCATGAGATCTCCCCTTATGACTAACAAAATTGTTTTGAAGGCAAGATATGACTATCACAGAACATAACAATCTCTATCAAGGCAAAAGACATGGACAAGAAGGAATCATCACTCTCATTAGGTGTAATCTCAAAATAAGACCCGAATAGAATTCTAAAGAGATGACATGCACAACAGAGTTTCACCAAGGCACAATATACAATCCACAATACTCTATCAAGAATGATGTAATAACATAAAAACAGAATTTTAGACGCTTATTGGAAAATATTGTAATCCTTTAAACAAAGTTACATGGAGAGTACCTCAAAAGATTGTGCAAGGGAAGCCATAAACCTGGCACCAAAGTCAATTCCAGCCAAAGAAGCCATATCAGCTACAAATGCAGCAAACACTGCATCATACCTACATATGCCATAAACATGAGTCTCAACACATAAATATAAATTAATATTAAAAGAAAAAGGACAAGTAGACGAACATTGGATACGCTTTAGGACATAGAAAAGCAAAAGCGACATGTTAACATTAAACTTGTCTTTTTCTCTAGGTAATGATAATTAAAAAAAACGCAGTCCAACTGCTTAAAAGCAAGCTCAATGCCAAACCAACAGCCGAAAGTACAAACATTGGCTCGACCATGACTACATCGCAAGCCCAACCCATCCATGAACTCTTCTGATGGAGAACTCCATTATGGTATAAATAATACTCCATTTAGTTTTTCACACTTGCCGAGACAACATTTTAACCCTTAATATCTCAAATTATTCTTAATTAAAAATTATAAAAATTTGATATTAATAATCCTTGTATTGAGACGAATCAAACAAGATCCCACATGACTATGTTTTAACTTATAAATTAAGAATAAAATACAAATTAAGAGTGACGAGTGAATAGTGGAAAAAAAATGGGACATTTAGGCTGAATAGGAGGTAGTATTATATTTTTCATCACTTAAAATGAATGATAAATATTGAGATATAAGACAATAAACGAAGAAACATGGATATATAGGGACCAAGGAAACCATAAGGCTGAATTTAGGGAGTAAAATTTCACACAAGCTAAGAGTTGAGTTTCATTTTTTTTCCTTAACTTTCAACATTTGGCTACACATCAGATTCATTTAGTAAAGACAAACTCATTAACACATAAATTGGCAATGCCATAAGCGCAGGCAGAAACAAGATATATGTCAATATTACATAAGATATAGAATCATATTCCATAAATCGCATGTAAAATTAGCATGAGCGTCTAGATCTATCCAAACATCAATCTTGTCATATGTATTTAATAACAAACAAGGTCAAGGATACAAATGTGGGGTACATATCGCATTCCACAACTATATTGATTAGTATGAAACCAACAAATCCTAGATCCTCATGACAACTAACATCACAACAAAAAATTAAAATTTAGAAATATAAAAGTAGTTATTATCATTTCCTTTACACTACCCTAAATTTAATATTTTATAAGTAGAAGTTTTCAAAAGATAGAATCTTACTGTTCATTTCTTTTTGGACCTCCAGTACATGAAGTCAAAACCTCTTCAATGATAATTTGTGATGCAATTGCTCGACTGATAAACTAGAGAAAAATAGGCAATGAACAATAGTAAAAATCAAGTGGCAATAAGATAAGAATGTAAGGTACTGAAAACAAAAAAGAATGTTAAGTATAGTATAGGTAGAAATAGGAACGAGAACCAAGAAAAAAGTTCAAATGTTAATAAACTGACAAAAAAATAAAAAAAAATTTATATTAATTTTTCTCATTAGTAATAAAGTTTTAAATGTTAGATAAAAAACGAGTCTCATTCTTTGTATTTCTAAGTATGTATTTTGTATTCAATGACCTCTATTTATAATAGAGAATTCTAAATAATTTACTATTAAAAAGGAAAGATATATTTCCTAACTATCTAAAATATATCATAACCAGCTAAAAGATACTCCCTCCGTTCCTTTTTGTTTTTTCACCTTACTAAAACGGGTAGTTCCATAAGTTTTTCCACTTTAGCATAGTTTCCATTTTTGGAAAGATTTTTTCCCATTTATACCCTTCAAATACCCTCTTTTATCTTAATGATCTGGTTCATTTGCTTTGGATTCTTAAAAACGGTGTTGGGCATAGCGTTGGTCATTATGACCTCTGAACATTTCATTTCTCTTCTTCAATTTTAACCGTTGCTTTCTCTCTCCTCTAAAAACGTCTTCCATGGCTTTCTTAGTCTTTACCCCCTGTTCATTCATCACTTTTACTCCATTTTTACTGTATTAAAATACAGATCGGAATTTGGTCTTCATTTTGAGGTTCGTTTTGTGAATTTTGGTTGAGTTTGATTTTTGCATGCCCTCTGTTGTGCTGTCTTCTTCGACTTCCATTGTTACTATTTGAAGCTTTTTTTTTTGTCCATTGACAAAGTCGAATCTAAGAGTGATTCAACCATCTCTTCATACCTTTATGATGGTTTATGTGAACGTGGAGAATTTTGTTCTTGTTCCATTAAAGGGAGGTCACACTCTTATTCAAACGAAATTCTAAGATAGACCAAAAAGGATCTTGAAGCATATCAAAAGGCCATGGCCCATGGAGGATGATGCTATATCTACTTTTCGTGATTCTACCCCTTCTCCTAATGTTGAAGAAGAATTACCAGAAAATGTTCTTGAGTATTTTTTGGAGTCCCCATCTAATGTAAATCCTTCAACTCCATCTAAGATTAATGAAGACGAAGTTAATTTGGTTGTGCCTGACACTCCTGAGGAAGTTATTGCTTCAAGGGCTAAAAAAACCCCTTAAAAACATACATGAATTTTGTAAGGTTTTTTTGGATTTTCTTTGTATTGTAGACTCATGATGTGTGCTGGTGATGTTTGCTGTTGGACTTGTTTGATTTTGCGATGTTGGATTTCGGTTTTTAATTTTGTTTATTTACCCCTATTCTTCATTTACCCCTGTTCTGATTTTGTATTGCTTCATGCTGTTTGATTAGTCTCCTTCTATTGTTTTTATTTACCCCTGTTCTGATTTTGTGATGTTGGATTTCGTTTTTTTTAGTTGAAGTCTGTTCTTGAAAAATGTTCTTTAAGCCCCTGTGATGTGTATTCTCCTGTTAATTGACATAAAATCTGAAAAATTATCTATAACTACTTGGTTGAGTAGCAATTGTGTATAATAGACACATCATTTGATTTTTTGTTTTCATATACTGTAATTTGCTTCATTTCTTGTTGAAAATTTAAAAATCTGAGAGGTTCACAGACCTCAATGATGAATCAAGGGGCAAAAAAACTGAAATAATCAAAATATAAGGAAGTAAACTATATATGCATGAACATGAATCATTGATTTGCTGTTGATTTCACAATTAGTTGCTCCTAAGTTTTATAGAAACAATTTTGATGATGATTACAAATAAACAGAGGGGCTTTAATTTTTAATCATCTTTGAGTTTCTTCCACTACTTCATCATATGCTTCAAGTATCACTTGATTCTGTTGTGCAGCATCTTCATTTTCTGTCTCTGTGCCTTGTTGATTTGTGTTTGGGTTAAGGAAACGTACAGCTTCCCTAACCAATTGTGATGGTACTCTCACTTGTATCCGTAACCTACCATTGTCTTCTTGCATCTTCTTCTCTAGGTGTGGCAGGATATAATCATTAGAACCTTTAACCTTTAGGATTTCATTTAAGTGGTGTTGTAATGAAATCCAAACATTGGTTAATGTCTTTGGATGTAACTCTTCAAATGCATCTTCCACTGCTTTTATTAACTCATTTATGTTCTTAGGCATTTTCTTATGGATAAGTGATTGTATGCTCCTATAAAAACCCAAATCTAGAATATTACAATTAGGACTGTTTGGTGGTTGCTGAGTTAGAATGAATGTTAATCCCCCTTGCATATTGTGTTGTTGCCAAATTGGATCATCATTTGTGATGCGAACCCTTGCATTATCTTGTTGGATAAAAATAATGGATGGACCATCACTTGGCCATTTTCTAAGAATTGCTGGAATTAATTGTTGTATGAGCATGCTCCTGTAAACTTCTTGAGTAACCGACTCAGTTGGTTTAATTTCTATTGACCATCTTGGATGGTTAATTGAATTTCTTTGTGCTACAACCCTATTTATGAAAGGGAAAATTTCGATTTTCCCATCAAATGTGCATTGGCCATATTGATCCATCTAGGCCTTGCAACCGCCCCTAAAAATATGGCTTTCGGTATGAATTTTGATGACTTTCCCGCCCTATATGGAATCTTTTTTTTTGTGTGCTAGATATACCCTTTGTGTCTTCTTAATTAGGTAAAACCACTTTTCATCAATATGTATAAAGTCATACATAGCTTTATACATTGGATGACTTTGAATTGTATCTTCTTGAATGAGGCTTAAAACTCACTCAACCCTTCTTGCCTTGTTTGCATCCGTTAAAGAAGGGTGTAATGGATTTGAATGTGCCTTAATCTCCCCCCTTCTTATCAATCTCCAAACCGTTGTCGGTGCCAAATCTAGACATGTTGCAACATCTCTTATGCATGTACGTTCACCCATTGGTATTGATTCAAGTACGTTTGGTGACACTTCAACTCTTTTTCTTCCACAATTTTTGTACTTTGAATCGACAACGTATGATTTGTTTTCTTCTTTGCTTTGAATTGCACGTTTCCATAAGTTTCGAATAGTTCTTGGTGTGTAACCGTATTTGTTTGCTATTCGTACAAATGTACCACGTGGGAGTGAGTCACTTACTTTAAGTGACAACATTTCATGTAAAATGAGATGCCTTAACTCGTTTGTAAGCCTTGACTTACGTTGATCTTGCTGTTCTGGTTGTTGTGCATCAATTTGATGTTGTTCCTCCTCCGATTTTGAGCTGGACTGTGGATCATATGAATTTGATCCAAATTACCAAGCCCCTTGTTGTTCATCATCATTATCTGAAGCCATTAGAAGGCTGATGCAAATGAGGCTGTTGGACAGTGTTTTTTGGTACTGTGAGGCTGCTATTTGGGTTAATTACGTTGCTGGACAATGTTTTTTTGTTCTTTGAGGCTGCTGTGAGGCTGTTGTTTGGGTTAATTATGTTGCTGTTGTAATTTTGCTGTTTGGGTTAATGTTTAGCCTTAAATTAGCAGCTTATATAAGCTGAAATGGAATTTGTAAGGTCATTTTTTTGGAGATTATACTTGTAATTATTCATATTAGTGATCCATGTATTTCTAATTTGGCCAATGCAAGGCCAAATTTTCTGGTTTTTCATGGCTGTTAGTTTATAATGGAGGGATTACATTCCCTCCTTTTTTTTAGAACTTAATTGCAAACTACCCAATTTGAAAAGTTGGTTACTTTCCCTCCATGTACCTTTCTCTCTCTCATTTAATGTATAATGAAATCAGAATATTTTTTTTTTTGATTATTTAATTTTATCTATAATTATTTTCTCTCTCATCATTCCAATACAATCATTACTCCCCACTACTATAAAATTAAAATAATACCCATTACCACCAAAAATTCCATTTTTCTTAATCTTGGTGAAAAACCCAAATACGAACATCAAATAGAAACGGAGGGAGTATTATACAAGATTTCGATATAAACCAATTCTAATAATTCTAGTTCTAGATTATTTTATGATCCAACAATGAAGCATATTAAATGACTTCCAAAAATTCTTATAAGTTTAAAAACTCTCACACACTAATCATTATCACTGACAAGAAAAAAAAACAGCACAACTCAAATCCAATGCATCTAAAAAGGAATGGCATACTTGAAATATTGAAAAACTTTCTCGACCAACTGACTCTACATTGGACTCAAACATCCTGTTCAAAAAACCTAATGCAAACAAGATGCAAGTTAGCATTGATATGACCTAACTAAATAGGCATGACAGAAAAAAGATGTAGTACCTCGTATCTGTCTTCGGGTGGGTAAATGCTCTTGCAAATCATCATCCGAGCAACATCTCAAACAAGGTGCAACATACTTCCCAATGCTTTGTTGAGTGATGGAACTCTCTTTCCACCTTAGTAGTTGTCTCAGCCTCTTCCCCTGATTCAAACGTAAGCATCATAAATACAGTCATTTTCTTCTTTCGTTTTCTACTCTTAATTTAGCTCTTCTAGTTTACTTGTTATCATTGCTCCTGATAATTTCTTCTTCATTGTCTAATGTGATATTTACCTCATTCGCACAAGATTCAAATGTACCAACCTTTTCGTTTTAAACATCATTAAAAGCACAAGCATCATTAACAGACTAAGTAATTGCCCTGATTTGTCCATTTTCTCTCTTTTTCTTCAGTCTATATATTGCTAATGTTTTCAAATAATCGAAGTTTTATGTATTGGTAAAAGATTCATCAAAGTTGTTACAGATGTTGAAGGTAAGAAGATTGTATCGCAAAAGACGCATAAGGCTGGTAGACTTGAAAATAAGTAATATAAATCTTGTTCACAATCTCATTTAAATCAATATGAACAACAAAACACAAAAAATATTTGATATTAATATTGTATTTAGATACAAGCTTTTTAAACCTTTGAATTCTACCTAAATAATTCTTAACATTCACAACATTTTAAATCCGATCAATGCACACACCATTATATTTAATGTCATCCCATATAATAAGATGGTATCAGCAATGCATGTGATATGAACATACTTTCAATCTTCAATAAAATAAGCCTTATTGCATTGAGCTAAAATTTCAAGCAAGCACAAGCAATATCATTGAAACTAGTAGTATCAACTAGGAAAAGTTTGTACTCAATTTCCCAAAATTCTAAACAAGCTATAATAGCTTTACAAAAGGCCTCATCTTTAACACTTGAAATTGGATACAAATGAATAGTTTTTTTAATGCAATTTCCAATCATTATCAATGGAGTGATCGATGAGACATGTGTAATTGATTCTTAGAATTTGAAGTCCGAGAATTTATTGTCACATTATATAACAATTACAAGCAATACGAGTATGAGATGGCATTTGAAATCTAGTGCAAGGAACAGAATGCCAGCTTTCTCAATGTGCCGAAAAGGACACTCATCAACAATAACCATTCGAGCTACATCATCCTAACATCTTTCAAATTAACAGTACCATACTTCTATTTTCTTTCACAATCATCAACAAACATGTCCTTTTCCCCCTATTGAGGAATAACTCACATTGATTTCCTTCCCTTCACCTGTAATCATAGGATTAGAAATATATTTGTCCACATGAAGCTTAAAATTTTGAACCAGTTACATTACTCTCACAAGTAAAAGTCTTATCAAAATACTTGCACTCACAATGCAACAAACCATTTTCACAATAATCAATAAAATGTACCCAATACTCACCCGTCCTCTTAGTTTTCCTAACATATTGTCGTCCTTTTGTGGCAATTTTTTGGTTAATTCCTTAAAATCCAAGACCATTGTAGTTCTATTTGCATCTACTTGTTTTGTTTGTCCATTTGATGAGAGGAATATAAAGCAACACGTGGTCTTTTGGCTTTAGAGGTCATCTACAAATAAATTATATTCAAAATATTAGACTTTATTCATCATAAAGCCATATCACAACTTAAATAACAAAACTGTATAATCAAAGTAAGGATAGTCGGAAAGACCCTTACTTGGAAACCAAAGAATCCATTATTTTCACCTTTTGAGTCTCTTTGGCCTTTACTCTTTACAAGTTATAGAATAATATAAGATAAATGAAACTAAGAAAATTAACCAACGAACCAAAGTTCTTTGTTTTCACATTTTAAACACAAAAAGAAAAAGAAAATCAATAGCTTTATATTATCATTAGCATCAGCAACACTATAATTTATAACCATTAGAAGAAAAATAAAATCAAACCAGCAGCAACGCATTTTAAATGCTTACATCATGATTCATCCTTTACAAAGTATTAAACCAAATTATTTATGCAAAGACCATCTCCATCTCCATGTTCATGATTATTAATCGATAAAATAAAGATATTAATAAAATTTTGGAGACGTGGAGCAAGCTGTTATGGCAGTCTTAAAGTATTTCAAAAGTGGAGGCCTTTTCTGTCCACCACTACAACTACGAATATAATTGTCTGAAACATCTCAAATTAGTATTATATCTCAAACAACAATGCAGCATTGTATCACAAAAAATCGTACAGAATAGAATCCATCAAATTATTTCTCTGATTTTGATAAGAACAGAGATTCAAGGGGAAATTAGTTTGGGAAAAAAATCAAAAATCAGTTGAGGAAAAATCAAAAATAAAAAATCAAACATCAAAAGTCAAAAATCAGTTCAGGAAAATAACAATGAGAAAAATCAGAAGTTTCTAAAAAATCTTTTTTATACATGAAACTTTGATGAAATTTTTCACTATCAATCATTTACAATACCACAATTTAGTACCACTAATTAAACAGAAACTTAATTCTTTTACCTGTGTTGTTGCCTTGTCGAGCGTGAGGAAAAGGAAAACGGAGAAGGAATGGGTTAAGGAAAAGATTAGAAGAGAAAATATATCAGTTAGAGAAGCAAATTATTAGGTAAGTAAAACAAAGACAAAAAACCACTTGAGAATTAAATAACCTCACTGGGGTAAAATTGAACAGTTTTTTTTCTAGTATTTGCTTTTAAGAGAGTACGAATGATATTGGGTTGTTGATGATGACGACTTTTGGTTGTGTTCTATCGCTTTTATAAATTAATAGATTAGTATATAAATTTATGTGTCAAGTACGGTTTATATTTAATAAAAAGTTATTAATTTTACATGTGCAAATAAGTTATTATATGACTTTTAAGTATGTTAAAACTATAATTAATTTGTTTTAAAAATTATAAAAGTAATTAATATGTTATGATAATTACTCATTGTAATTAAAAGATATTACATATAATTGATTTGTTTCAAATTATATTTACTATACTACTTTGTTACATATTTAATTTATAATAATATTTTGATGAAATTTTATTATTATTTTAATAATGATTTTAAATGCGGTTGAATTTGGGAGAAAAGTATTAAAGATATTAATTCCTATTGCCACAAATAGATGTTAAAATGGTGATTTGAAAAATGAGATAACAATTGAATAATATTATTGATCGATATATATTTTTGTTGGGAGAATTTATGATCCTAAAATAAAAAATATATAATGTATGTTTGATTATATGTTTGAATGCTGGCGACTTATTATTAAAATATATTAAATTACATAAAGTATATCATGAGGGAGATGAATTTCTTATATTTGTTGTGATTCAAGTATAAGGGTGATGAACAGTTGCCCCGTTTGGTTATTATAGCTGCCGACATGTATTATTTTTATTTCTGCTACTTGATACGATGTTTGGTCTTCCTTCTATTTGTTATGGTCCAAGTAGAAAGGGTGTGCACAATAGGGTTACCTGAGACCACTCCGCTGGCTTTGAATTATTTGGGGTGACGACCTCCTGATGAAGTAGGTAATAGGGTAAAGCATCGGCCTACTGACGTTCTCGTTCCCTCAAATTAATAAAATAGATTAATTGGTTTATGTGATATTATATTATTTTCACAAAATGATTTTTAACTTGGCTATATATATTATTTTCTATAATTATTTTCATCTCGATTATAATCTATTTTCTAAAACTATTATTTTCAAATTTAATTGTTTACAGGATGGAGTTGAAATTACTCAATTTTCTGATTTTGGGAATGTTTTCCTTGTTTTCTTGTATTCTTATTTTTGCAGGTAATCGATCACGTAGGGATCGTGGATGAGGATCACCTATAAACATTGCTTTTATTATATGTGTGAGTTTAAATTTTACTTTCAGTTGCTTAAGTTTTATATAGACATAGATTGCGTTTTTAAGTCTTTTTTTAAATTGTAAGACCTGTAGTTGATTTAAAACTTTTAAGTTATTTCATAGTTGTTTAAGCCTTACATTTATTTTCTTGGAATAAGATGTGGTGGCAACACTCCCATGAGTATGAGTAGGTTTTGACTCATTTTTTTCATTAAAAGTGTTTTCGAAAATTTGATCTATTTTGGGGCTGTTACAACAACTTTTTCTGAAGGGTAATAATAACGTAAATTTATCAAAAATCTTAACCTTTTGTCTACCCTGTGGAAAATTAAAAGCTTAGAGTTACCACATCGACAAAAAAAGTTTATCTATCATGGAAAAAACTAAAAACTTAGAGTCACCGCATGAAATTTTTCAATTGAATTTTACTGATTGTAACTCATTAAAACTATTGTTTACTGATTGTAATGGACTTCTATTGATTAGAACTAATTTTTACTAATTACTTATTTTTAAAGTGAGCTAAATATTATCTTACTTTTAATCTTATGTGTACTTCTAAAGCTGATATCAATTCGATTATTAAGGGTGGAAATTTTATGCTTGGGAAAAGACATGTATTAATTAGGGGATGAGACGAGCACTTTGATTTTAAGCGCAATATTCTCCGTGTTGTGCCTGTGTGGGTTAGGTTCCCGAATCTCCCTACCAAAATCTGGGGTGCTAAATCCTTAAGCTGAATAGGCAACTTACTTAAGGTGTCATTAGCTGCAGATGAATGTACTAGTACTCAACGCAGGGTCAGCTATGCTCGAGTTTTGATTGAAATGGATGTTTCTAAGCCTTTGCCTAAGGCTATCTTGGTGGAAGATGTGGAGGGACATGTTCATGATCAGACTTTCTTTATTGAGTGTATGCCGCGTATTTGTTAGAAATGCCAGGTGTTAGGTCATTTGTGTGATGAGATTAGCCAGGCTCCAAAGAACAGACAGACTACGAAGGCTCTCAAGAACAGACAGACAGACAGACTATTTTGGTTACTATTCCTAAGTAGGGTACCGTTGTGCAAACATGGGGTATTGGAGTGGTGGGTGGGAGAACTCTGGATGATACTTCCAATATAGAGGAGAGCGAATAGGTCCAAGTGAATCACAAAAAGAAGGGTTAAGGAAAAGAGGTGTGCAAGGAAACCACTAGCAGTTGTGATATGCAACCTAGTTAAGTTGCCTAGAGATTTTGGTGGCCCTTCATTTTCTCTTCTTTAGGTTTCCTCTTTTGATTTCGGGGTGCTTTTGGCGAGTTAATCATAAGAGGAATCTTTTCAAGGCTAGTGTTACGTGTTGGTTTGATCTGAGGTATTATTCCGTCCTGGATCCTTTGGATTGCTTAGTTTCTTTTTGTTGCCCTATGCTTAAGGATAGTCTTGTTGTTTGCCTTGTATAGTTTGGTTACCTTTTTGCTCTGAGTGATGTCTTCCTTTTCGTGTTAAGGGTGGTGTTTCTTTTTTCCTTTTATAGACTATGTTGTAAAAGGTTTTTTAAAAGTTAATATATTTATTTTAATTCCCAAAAGAAAAAATCTTATGATTACAATTTATCATATGGTCAAAACAAAACAGAAGATAAAATAAAGTACAAAACTGTTTGATACTCCCTTTATTTTTTAAAGAAGTTTTCGTTTGCTATTTTGGGGTGTTGCATTTGATGTTTCCATAAAGAATCTTTCTATTTATATCACAAATTTTGGACAAAAGTAGAGCCTTATTCAACCTTATTTTAATATTTTTATAATGCTTATATCCTCAAATATTTGCCACTAACTTTATACGAACATTTTTATATTTCTTATAGTCTTCACATGTTTCCTACTAACTTTATAAAAAATATTTTTTATTAGTTATGGTCCCTATATTTTTTGCACTAACGTCCTTTTAATATTTTTTTAATATTTTAGGTTCCCACTTTTCTTCCATCAAATTTCTTATTCAATAAAATAATATATTTATTATTTTATTTTTCTTAATTCCCTTAATAATCCTTGTGGAAACTTCATTGGGGAATAGAAGGGGTAATAAAATACCAATCCTTTTACTTCGCCACCCTATTCATTATATCGCCACCCCTTTTTTCATAAAATTACTAAAATGCCCTTGAATCTATTTTTAATCATAAAATCATCCATTATTATCACTAAAATAATTTTATTAATAATAATTAAATTAAAATAAAAAATTTTAATTTTAAAAAAGAAATCATTTTTTAAAATCGGAAAATAAACCTAATCACACGTTTTGTGTTGAAATTTGATACATAATCACTCTTTTGACCGAAACTTTTGATAGGAAAATCATATAATTGTAATGTTTGCAGCACTAGAAGTTTAGAACCTAGACTTTAAGATCTTTCTAATGATAAATTATATGCCTAATTCCGATAACCGAGCGAGAAATAACGATCGTTTAAGGTTTGTTTGTGTTGAAATTTGATACATGTTTAATCTTTTGGGTATAACTTTTCATAGAAAAATTGTATTACTGCAAGGTTTGCAGCATTATAAACTAGATTTCAAGAACTTTCCAACGACATATTATATGCCCAATTTTGACAATCGAGCGAGAAATGACGACCTTTTAAAATTTGCAGCGATTTTAACATTAGTCGCGCGCGATCGGACCGGGGTGGAGTCGCGTAAAACGCGCGACCGAACAGCGGTGGAGTCGTTGTCTAGTTTCTAATGCCGCAAACCTTGCATTAATACGATTTTTCTATAAAATGTTATAACCAAAATAATATATCATTGGAAAGATCATGAAATCTATGTTATAATGCCGCAAACATTGCAATTATATAATTTTCCATTTAAAGTTATAAACAAAAGAGTGAACATGTATCAAATTTTAACACAATCATATTGGTTCCGCAATCATATTGATGCTCATTTTCGTTGGCCATTGTAATTCGATTTTTAGTTTTAGCTTGTTTTGGTTCAATGAGCTTTCGGAGAGAGTTTTCAGAGAGATGTTAGAGATTGAAGGTTTGAAAAATAACCATGGGCAGAGTGTGGGGATAAAATGAAAAGGGTGGCGAAGTTTAACAAAACACAATTCATAAAAATCGCCACCTTTTCCATTTTATCGCCACCCCTATTTTATATTAATTAATTAAAATGACAAAAATTTCATTGGACTTAAAACTTCTATAAAACACTTCAAACTCACTCAATAACACTTTTATCATTCTAAAAAACTCTAAATCTACAAAAAAATTAATCGGAGCTCATGCTTTGGAATTTAAATCGCTAACAAAAAATCGAGGTAATTTCTAATTTAATCTCATTTAAAAATCAAAAAATAAATAAAATAGCATGAGTCACACAAAACGTGCGACTGTGCCTAGGAGGAGTCGCACAAAAAAAAAGTTCTAGGCCTAGTTTACTAAGAGGGGGGTTACGGGTTCGGCTAGGCGAGCCAGGCAAGAACAGGTGGCTAGACATAGTCAGGCCCAACGTTCGAGTATGCTGGACGAAGTGCGTACTCGCTTTGAGCACCAGACGAGCCATCGTAGTAATACGGTCGGCTCAATGATGATGATACCGATTACGAAGAGTCTGTCGATACATAATTACTCTTTTGGCAAAAAAATTTGATAGGAAATTCATATAATTGTAATGTTTGCGGCATTATAACCTAGACTTTAAGATCTTTCCAATGATATATTATATGCCTAATTCTGATAACCGAGCGAGAAATGACGATCGTTTAAAGTTTGTTTGTGCTGAAATTTGATACATGTTCATTCTTTTGATCATAACTTTTTATAAAAAAATCATATTAGTGAAAGGTTTGCGGCATTAGAAACTAGATTTCAAGAGCTTTCCAATGACATATTATATGCCCAATTCTGATAATCGAGAGAGAAATAACGACTGTTTAAAGTTTGCAGTGATTTGTAACATTAGTCGCGCGTGATTGGGCCAAGGTTGAGTCGCACAAATGTGCGACGGGACCTAGGTATCAAATTTTGTGCGACTAATGTTAGAAATTTCTGCAAACTTTAAACAGTCGCTATTTCTCGCTCGATGGTCAGAATTGGGCATATAATATATCGTTGGAAAGCTCTTAAAGTGTTGTTTCTAGTGCCTCATACCTTGCACTAATAAGATTTTTCTATAAAAAGTTATGACCAAAAGAATGAACATGTATCAAATTTAAGTACAAACAAACTTTAAACGATCGTCATTTCTAGCTCAGTTATTGGAATTAGGTATATAATATATCATTGGAAAGATCTTGAAGTCTAGGTTATAATGCCTCAAACATTACAATCATATAATTTTTCTATTTAAAATTATAGCCAAAAGAGTAAACATGTATCAAATTTTAACACAATCATATTGATGCTCATTTTCGTTGGCCACTATAATTCAATTTTTAGTTTTAGCTTGTTTTATTTTAACGAGTGTTTGGAGAGAGTTTTTAGAAAGATGTTAGAGATTGAAGGTTTGAAAAGTGATCTGAGACAATTTTATAATTTCAATATATAAGGGTTGACGATAAAATGAAAAGGGTGGCGAAATGCCCCAACAAAAATGGTACACCCTTCGTTCCTTAAAGAAGTTCCCACTTTCCATTTTGGGGTGTTTCAATTGTTGTTCCCATAAGGAATCTTTCCATGTATATCACAAATTTTGGACAAAAATAACCTCATCCATCCTCATTTTAATATTTTAATAATGATTATGGTCTCCACATATCTTCCACTAACTCCATTTTAACATTTTTATATTCCTTATGGTCCCCACATGTTTCCCCTTAACTTCATAAAAACATTTTTTAATTAGTTGCTATTTTTTCCACTAACTTTATTTAAATACTTTTTTAATATTTGTGGTCCCCACTTTTCCTCCATCAAATTTATTATTCAATAAAATAATATCTTCACTATCTAAAAGATTCCACTTTTCTTAACTCCCGTGAATATTTTCAATGGGAACATCAATAGGGAACGGAGGAGTACTAAGTATCAAGTATCAGGAGTATATTAAAAGTGAAAGATTTATCAAACTTATCAGTTTAAGTACGACAAAAAATTAATAGCACACGCGTCAGAATTACATTGGTTATCAACAGAAGAGCCTCCTTCTCCAACGTGAGTTTTCGTTTCCTTCACCTCTGAATCTCTCAACCGCAACAACTAGGTTCCAACACCAAGGAGACAGGAACCAAATCTTGATCTTGATAAATATATAACGCTTCTTCAAATCCTTCAAGAATTTTCAATTTTTCTAATTTGGGTTTATCTTTTCAAATTTTCGAATTCCCCACATCTCTTTTGGTAATATTCTTTCTCCTAATCTCTTTTCCTCTTCATTTTAGGATTCGTCTGATTTTTCATTATCACATCACATCATATTGTTCATTGTAGAAAAAGAATAAACCTTTTTTCGCGAATGAATTTCGATTTCAACAATTTTTATCGTTGAATCTTTCTTTTGGTTTGATTACTTCTGGGGATTAAACATTGATGCAGCGGAATTACTGTTATCTGCAATCAAACTTGTCTAATCTTTACCTTTTTTATAATTATTTTACTTTGGGATTGATGGTGATCAGTTGACATCGTAAAATTTGTTAGTTTTGGTTTGGTATGGAATTATAGGTGATGACAATCAATTTGTGATTGGTTTTTAAAGAGCATCTTGTAAAATAATGAAGAAATAAAAAAAAAATTTAATGTTGTTGATTCAGTAGGCGAGGAAATAGAGATTTGGAATTGAATTTAGGTTCGGCTTAGATTTCATGAAGTTGATATAGACATTGTTAAGCTTTAGCTTATAGATTTTTAGTTTAACTCTTCAGATTTCATTTTGTTGCTTCTACTAGCTGATAATTCTATCTGCTAAGTCAATGAGTTCAACTGTTTCGACATCTCAAGGGTTTGTTCCATCGTCAAGGTTTGGTGCCTATCAATTCTCAAATCCTGGAACTTCTGATCCTTTTGATAAGGCGGAGCCTCATAACAATGATTGTGATGATACAGAATTGTTGAGTGTATCCTGGAATCAGGATTATACTTGTTTTGCTGCAGGTACTAGTTCTGGTTTCCGTATATATAATTGTGATCCATTTAAGGAAACATTCAGACGAGATCTTAAAAATGGAGGTTTTGGCATTGTCGAGATGCTTTTCCGGTGTAATATCTTGGCACTGGTTGGTGGTGGCATGGATTCCCAATACTCTTCGAATAAGGTTATGATTTGGGATGATCATCAAAGTCGGTGCATCGGTGAGTTTTCTTTTAGGTCAGAGGTTCGTGCAGTGAAGTTGAGAAGGGATCACATTGTTGTTGTGTTGGAGCACAAGGTTTACGTTTATAACTTCTTGGATTTGAAACTACTTCATCAGTTTGAAACTATAGCTAATCCTAGGGGGCTGTGTTGTCTCTCACACCATGTAAATACATTTGTGCTGGCTTGCCCAGGTCGTCGCAAAGGGCAAGTTAGGGTTGAACATTTTGGACTCCATGTTACAAAGATAATAAATGCCCATGAATCTCGCCTGGCATGCTTTGCTTTAACATTAGATGGATTGGTTCTTGCAACAGCTAGTACGAAGGGAACACTCATAAGAGTCTTTAATACAATGGATGGTACTTGCTTGCAGGAGGTAGTATACTCAATCTTATTTAAATAACATCAATTGATATCTGCAAATTATTAATTTAGCATTTGTATTTTTTTCTATTATTTCATGTATCTTATCTAAAATTATCTTAGACCAAAATACCTAAAACTTTTTGAACTTGCTGTACTTATGAATAAAACTGCTTGTATCCTATTAGAACTTTTTGTCTGTTACCAATTAACCATGATTGGAATTTATTCTTTCTTGAAATAAGCAGATATAAGTGGAAAAGAAACTATTGGTTGGATGAGGTTCTTTTAAATTCAAAGTGATTCTATCTTTATTGCAAATTTGCAATGCTCATCGGAGAATGATGAAAAGATACAAGCTTTAAGCATTTTCTTCTAAGAATAGTTTATGTGAACTTGTTTTGCTTGTGAGTTTCTTATATGTGTTTGGTGTGAGGGCTTCTTGATTTTACTTTGGTTTATGTATTCGACCCTAATCTTTTGAGATTAAGGCTTTGGCATTGTCATGTAGTCGACTTCGTATTTTGGGATTAGCGCTTTGGCAATTGTTAAAATTATCATATAGGTAGATTAGTTGATGTTTGGGGACAAGTGATGAATATCCGGTATGGATTATATTATGTAGATCATTAGTTTAGAGTATGCTTTCCTTGCATAGGCAAAAGGCTGAACTTTGAACATAATATGTTTAAAAGATTGAGTTGCTCTTGAGGTTCTCCAGTCAAGTAGAGGCCAATTCAACTGAAGTTGTGCTCAGATCTTATGATGATTTAGTTGAGGTTGATTTTTTTTTTTTGGGATTTGATAAAGTGCATCATGAATAAATTACGGCAAATTCATTTCACGAGTATAACTACTGAACATGATTTTTTCCCATCCCTTGGGAATGAAAAGAGTTGCCATATTTGTTTTGTCCAATTCATTGATTGAAAACTGCTTAAGACAGAGTTTATTCCATTCATAAATATTCTTCCTCTGTGCTTACATATTACTTCTGCCTAAGATAGCTCTTAATATCTTTTAGTGTTTCTTTTATAGGTTCGTAGAGGGACTGAAAAGGCTGATATATATGATATTTCATTTTCCCAAAATGTTCAATGGTTGGCTGTTTCAAGTGATAGAGGCACTATTCATATATTTAGTCTGAGAGTTCGAGTAGCGGGAGAAGATGAATCAACTCGACTTTTTTCTTCACCAGGATTGGTGCATCAGAACTCTTCATCTTCTCTTGAGCCTCTGATTTCTCATACTGCTGGTGCTAATCCTAGTTTATCACTTCCGTTTGTAAAAGGTAAGGACAACTTCATTCAGTTATTCTTAATTTTTCGAAGTAATGTGGAACATGCCATTACCATGCTATAAATTTAAAGTCAAAGCTTTAAATA
Organism: Amaranthus cruentus; assembly: GCA_019425755.1. Classification (NCBI taxonomy): domain Eukaryota; kingdom Viridiplantae; phylum Streptophyta; class Magnoliopsida; order Caryophyllales; family Amaranthaceae; genus Amaranthus; species Amaranthus cruentus. The sequence continues at coordinate 20,206,238 of CM033462.1, forward strand.
AGACATTTACTGTCATATAAAATCTGTTATGAACAGAAGCATACTATGTGTTTCTTTTGTTGCAAAAAGATCTTAGACTAAGAAAAGCAGTCAATTTGAATAAATAAATTGAAAGTAGATTGCAAGAATAGTTTGGAGAGAAACTGGAGTAATTGTGAGAGAATAGGGGGATTCATATGATGGAAAGAGAAGATGTAAATAATTAGTAAGGCCCAAAATGAAAATGTAAAAGGGAACAATTTCCTGTCAATTTAAGCTAGCTGGACATCCTAAACTGTTTAGCAGGATGATTTATCAAAAGATAGGGTGTTGTATGTATTCCACTTTGAATGAATTGGATCTCAATTTGTATATGTTGGTGGACTTCCATAAAAGTTTATAGTACCAAACTAGTAATGACAAACAAGAGGGGTTTATATGATGGAAAGAGAAGATGTTGCAAATAATAAGTGAGGCCCAAAGTGCAAATGGTCAGCAACCTGGACATTTTAAAGGTCTAATTGGAAATTATTTTATGGGATAGATTGTTGTATTTATTCCACTTTTAATGAACATGACCTCAGTCTAAATTTATTGGTGTACATTTATTAAACTTTTAGTATCAAACAAGTAATGAGAAGAAACAAAGTATCTGCTTGTTTTCGAGAAGGAATTAATAATTTGAGAGAATTAAACTAAATTGCTTTCAAATTTTCATTATTTGCTTCCAATTGTCTATTTTTGAAAACTCATGAAGAGTGTAATGAATCAATTAACTAATTCGCTTTTCCATTTGAGGTTATAAGAATAGTTAGCTTGACATGATTTGCTTTTGGTTTTAAAATTTTCTTTGTTTTTGCAGTTTAGATTGTTATTCTCATTACTATGAGCATCTGAGCTGTGACATGATGTAGTTATTTATTCTCATTACTACAAGTTTTATATCCCAAGTTTGTTTCATTTGGTAGGAGTCCTTCCTAAATATTTTAGTTCTGAGTGGTCATTTGCTCGATTTCACTTGCCGGAGAATACTCGATGCATTGTTGCATTTGGATCCCACAATACTGTCATTGTGGTAGGCTTGGATGGAAGGTATGTGTACGTTGAACTATTGCTCTTTATATGTTGGTCTATGGACTAAATTTGTTGTCTTCACGTAAAGCTACAACACAAATGCCAAGAACACTCATGAATTGAATATGGAAAAACATGAGGGAACCTAAAAGTGTTTAATTATTACTATTAGTGTAGGTTCTAGAGGTTATATTCCCTTTCTTCTCTTACTTTCTGTTCCAACTCATCCATTAAATAGACACTGCTATATGGATCAGAATGTTGGGATTTTAGAAAGGATCATAGTTGAAAGATGTGAGTAATGAAAATGCAAATGCTTTAATGGATGAGTGGTGTACCTTGAGGGATAGAATTCGAAACGAAAATATAAGAAAGGGCTTAGGAATTGCAAATATTGTGGAAAAGATGAAAGAAAATTGTTTAAGATGGATTGGGCATGTGCAAAGACGAGGCATTAGAGTATAGATAAGGAAGATTCAAAGTTGGCGCTCAAGAGACTTAAAAATGGGTTGGGAAAGACCAAAGATGACTTGGAAGATTGTAGTGGAAAATGATATGAATAACCTAGACTTAAAAATTAAGATGGTAGAAAATCGAAATTAATGGAGAAGAAGAATCCATGTGGATGACCATTGAAATTGATATATTTGTTCTTGTAGCCACCTCCAATCTTTTGGGATTAAGGCTCCAACATCATTAACATCATTGTTTTTGTTGTTCTTTAAAAGTAGGACACATCTATGTTCTTTATCCTGATGAAACCAACCTTCGTTTTAATGTTGACATTGTTAGTCTCCAATACTCTATAGAAACTATAACCTTTGTTTTAATGTTTTTACTAGTCTTTTTAATGTTTTTACTAGTCTTTGTTGAAGTGATTTAGGTTGAATAGAATTTTCTTTATTCTTTTGAGTTTAAACATAAGTGAGAAATGCTATGAAATGCTAGAATTTGCTTGAGAGTATAACAATAGGTAGAAATAAAATGGAGTAGATGGATACATGTAGATGATTATTAGATCTGATTTTCATAGTTGTAGCTTAGTGTCATGTTGGGTCGAATAAAATTTATTCATTGTTAGCGACAATCTCTCAAGTTAATTTGTTTATTTCATATAGTCGAAGTAATTAAGAAATTAACATTGTTGTTTGGAATTTAAACTGTTATTTATCCTTCTAATTTTAAGCTTTTGAAGGCATTTGAATTCATTTAAGCCTCTAGCTAGCCAATTTCGTAAGTAGTGTTTGGTTGAGAGGTAGGGTTATACTTATGTTAGGTTTAGACACAAATTCTACAAATGGAAGTTATTTTCCCTCATTTGCGAATTCTTTTCTTTTGCAAAAGGAAAATAACCAAAGCAATTGTATCCACAACTAATCAAATATCTTGGGCTTGGAATTCTCTCATGCCATAATCCTTCATTTCCCTTTTGGCTTTCGCTCTCGTTCTTTTTCCACTCATTAGACTGTTGTAAGCTAAAAGAATTGCTTGAGCTGTATTGTAGTTTTCAAGCAATTTTTTTGATGAAGAATTTTTATTAATGAAGAAACAAAGTCATATGTCCATAGGAAGAGGAATCCAAAAAATAAATAGAAATAATTGAAATATCTCATTCCAATTACTTATATATAAATCAATTAGAGAGCAATGATAAACTAACGCCTTAGCCCCAAAGTGATGCTAAAGACACTTGCCTTCTCCCATAGCACCTCCATCGGTAGGAATTGATCATCAAAAGTTTTCCAGTCTTGTTGTTTTCAAGCTAATAACATTCGAATTGTTAGCTAAATACTTATCACGTAATAGCTTAATGTGTTTAAGAAATTACGAAAATAACACTAACATTTTCCTCTATTAAGGAACAAAATTACGAAAATAACACTAACAATATAATAGGAACATTCATGCATCTTGTAAGCATGTTCGGAAAAACTTCCCAAATGAAGATGATCTTGATGAAATTAACTAGAAGATACAGAAATGAAGAGCTACTAATATGCTTGGGAAAGGCCTGAATTTCTCTTAAATTTCTAAATGAGCTTCATACTCATAATACCACTCAATGATAGAGGTATCTATTAGAGGCCTTCCTTGTGTCCTTGGGTGTCCAGTCGATTCCAACTTTCTCCAAAAAATGTTGTTGTCTAACCACCTACTTGCTTTGAAAATTTGAAAATTCCATATCTTCCGCTAGGCTCTGCTAGTGATTGAATGATCGAATGAATTCTAACTATCTTTTTTTGGAAATTGGGGCCACTGAAACTTCCACCTTGTCCTTAAGGCTGATATTTCCGATAATTTTGCTGCACAATAGTGAGTTTCGCAACATCTGAAATGAATTGTCGATTCTCAACTTGCAATGTTTGAACAATGAAATATAAAATGTTCATGGTTGAGTAAAAAAGCTAGATATTTGGAGTTTTTTTTTTTAAAAAGATTAGATGATTTTTAAAAAATTTGATTTAGTCGAGAGGGGAGCTAAAGGGTTGGGAAGTGGGAATGAGCAAAAGGTCATGTGAATGAAGTTTTAGTAAGAAGTGGGATTAGGTGTAGGATGTTTTGCTTAAGGGATGTCTAGAGCTTATTTTAAAATGGTCAGAATGGCATAAGGGCTGCTAGGTTGGGTTGAATGTAGGTGCTGGGCAATATTACCTACTTTTTTTAGTGGAGTATGGAGAATGAGTTTTTAAGTTTAGGGAAACAAGCAAAAATGTGGCCAAACCTCATGAAAGAGGATTATTTGGAATAGTGGCTATTTTGGTTTTAGACTTATGATCTTAGTGCTAAGCAATTCGAGTTGTCAAGTTGGTTGGGTGGTATTGAGTTTGTGTTTGTCTCATCTATGGGGTTTATTTAAGACTTATGATATTAGTACCAGGCTGCTAGGGTTGTCATGTAGGTTGGGTTTTATTAAGTTTGTGTTTATCTCATCACAATGTTTTGATAATCTTTAACCAAACCTATTCAATTATTGATCCAAAGCTTTCCCCACTCGTAAAACGAATTATCCAAAAATCTTTCTTTAACCGAATTACATATGAATATTAAACTAAAGACTAGAGCTGCTTGGGAGGTATTGATTTTGTGTTTGTCTCATCTATTGGGTTTATTTAAGACTTATGATGTCAGTACTAGGTTGGTTGGGTTTTATTGAGTTTGTGTTTATCTTATCACATTGTTTTGATAATCTTTAACCAAACCTTATCCAATTATTGATCCAAATCTCTCCCAGCTCGTTAAATGAATCATCAAAAAATCTTTCTTTAATTGAATTACATCATCATCATCATCATCATGATCATCATCATCATCATCCCAATGAGTCTTGTCCAAAGCAAGGTCTAGGAAGGGTGGGAAAGAAGACCCACCAATATCGTCGCGATCAAAGAAGGCCCCTCAACTGAGGTCCTTGCAAAGGATAAGCCTGTAAAAGAAAAGATAACCGAAGACATAAATCACAAACACAAACGAACACAATACCATCTCGGAAAATAAAACTAATCAGAGTACAAGCAAACAAAAATGAGTAAGAAAAAAAAAAGCTGCAGAAAACTAATGAGACTCACATATACGGATTCAGCATTTCCAACTACTATCCCAAATCAAGTCCTCCAAGAGGTGCAACTCACCCAAGTCCATCTTAATTTATTCCTCCCACGTTTTTTTAGGTCTTCCTCAACCTCTTCTACCATTGATTGTGATGCTTTCCACTCTTCTGACTGCTGCATCGCTAGCTTTCCTTTGCGCATGACCCAACCACCTCAAAAGCTTTCCTTTGCACAAGACCTCTTTTAAGGCTAGAGTTGAGAGCCAAAAGGAAAACAAATATTCGTTGAAGCGTCAAAATTAATGGTCTCTATTCTCTTTACTGTCCATTTAACCATGAATCTTGATAGACATAAAAATCACACAACTAAAATTTGGGAGAGGGTAAAAAGTTTTCTATCTTTGGTTTGTTGTATTCCAAGTAATTGGTATTGGTGAGAACACTACAAACTTTTGTTCACTTGATTTTTTGGTTTAAAAAGCAATAACAAATATATCACTATTACAGTAATTTTATAAACTTCTGTGTAATGAATCAAAAGAAGGGGCCACAACTAATATTTACTTACTCTAGAAAGGGGCACAAAAAGGACAAGCAAGGATAACTTGTAGGAGTAGGGGAAAGATAGTATTTCCTTATATAGGATTGCTTGTTGTTAGCACTTTAGTAATATGTTTGCTGTTTTTGGAGAAACTTGGATGAGTAGTAGAATTATATATACTAGGGGATTGTAATGTGGAATCTCATCTTTAAAATGTGTAATGCCTAGTGCTATTTTGGAGTGAAAGCCACTCGAAGTGCTTAATTAATCAAATCAGCAATCTTTCCCTTATTCTCTTAATTTTCACTTACTGTTTCCATTATTGTGTATTGTGCACACCCCCTAAACAACCCCTGTACCTGCTGTCCCCTGCAGCCACCACCTTCAGTGGTGCACCACCTGCCACCGCCATTACAGTGGTATCAGAGCATCGGTCCCTGGCCATCAGTCATGGTGCCACCCACCCAAGCAGCAAGGTTAGAGCATTGTGAAGAAATCATTCAAGAGTTGCAACAGTCCATCCCCACTTAAATACAAAACCTCACCCAAACCTTCGATGAACGACTCAACTCATTCATGGCGGCTCTGATGGAGGGCCAATCCAAGCTCGCCGCCGACCACCAAGAGCAGAATTTGAAGTTTCAGGAAGAGATGAGGGCCTTGTGCAGCCCTAACTCGGTCCAAACTCACCAAAATCAGCAAACCCAGCCCCAGCCGCCACCGCACAGCCCTACCACCACCACCGAACCTGACCACCCACCTGGTTTCGACCTCCGGCAGCCGGTGAACCAAAGCCCTAATTCAATTTCCCCCCAAAATGAACCCAGCCCTATCTCTAACCCTAACCCTAATTCGCACTTAAACCCTAACCTAAACCCTAATCAACTCCCAGATCCCTACAGCCCCAACCCTAACCCTAATCCAACCCGCATACCCTCCAGAACCCATACCCGCACCCTACTGACCCATACCCATATGCCCACCAACCCCAAAACCCACACCCAACGAACCTGACACCAAATCCCCATGCGTCCAGCCCCAATCACCCATACCCGCACCCTGATCAGCCCCAAAACCCACACCAATACTCACTAGAATTCACCCTAAACCCTTATATATCCAGCCCATACCCCTACCCTAATCAACCTCAAAACATGACCTTCCCAGTGAATCCAGAAGGGGGAGTCGGCAGGTTTAGGAGGCTCGACTTGCCCATTTTCGATGGAGGTTGTCCCGACGTATGGATCTTTAAATTGGAGAGATACTTCACCTACTACCGATTGAATGTGGAGGAACAATTGGAAGCTGCTATAGCAGGGCTTGATGGCGACGCGGTACTATGATTCAAATGGGAAAATCAGAGGCGCCCGATTCAGCGGTGGACTGAACTCAAGGGGCTCATATTACGACATTTCCGACCCCTTGAAGGAGGAACCTTATATGAGCAATGGCTAGGAGTCACACAAGTGGGGAGTGTGGAGGAATACCGGCGTCAGTTTGTGCTGATGGCGACGCCGTTAGAGGGGGTACGTGAGGAGCACCTGTTGGCTTCTTTCATAAAAGGATTGGATTGGAAAATTAGAAATGAACTCAGAGTCTTAGGACCAAGAACCTTAGAGCAGGCTATGGACTGGGCAATCAGGATTGAAACTAAGCTCAAGGGAGAAGCAGGGCCTAGTATAGGGAACTCCACCCAGGGATACAGATATGGGCACCATGACACCTCGAACCACTGAAGTCAGAGGCCTTTCTCCCACTATTCCAACCCCCTAAACCTTCAATTCTCGAAACCCCAATCAATTAGCCACCCACCCCGCACATCACCCAATACCCATCAATCCCAAACTCGTCCTACCACAACTTCCAACCACCCGAATCGAACTTTCGGCGGAGTAAGAAGGTTGACGGATCGTGAGTACCAGGAGAAGAAAGAAAAGGGGCTGTGTTATCGATGTGATGAGAAATGGAACATGGGTCATATTTGCAAGAGGAAAGAACTTCGAGTGATGCTAGTTATGGAGGATGATTGTGAGGAGCACGAAGACGTTTTGGAAGAGGAGGATGAACTCGAGCCGTCAACGATGCAGGAAGTGAGTGTGTCATTGAATTCAGTAGTGGGCATTGGGAATCCTAAGACTATGAGATTATGGGGAAGAATCAGAGGGCAAGATGTAGTAGTCATGATCGATCCGGGAGCCACACATAACTTCATATCGGAAAGGGTAGTTCGGGAGCTTCATCTAAAGGTCGCAAAGACAGCACCATTTGGGGTCACCTTGGGAACCGGTCAGGCAGTTAAAGGACAGGGAGAGTGCCGAGATGTGAGCTTAGAATTGGATAGGATCACCATTCGGGAGAATTTCCTTCCACTAGAGTTAGGCAATTCAGATGTCATCCTTGGCATCCAATGGCTCGAGAAATTTGGCCCGGTCACCACCCATTGGAAGTTGCAAGTGATGAGTTTTAAATCTGGAGGCGAAGTAGTGACCTTACATGGAGATCATTCTTTAGGCAGATCTCAAGTATCTCTCAAGGCCATGATAAGGACTTTGAGGAAGGAGAAGGCTGGTGTACTGGTTGAATTGAATCGGGTTGAGGTAGAGCAACATGAAGGACACAAAGACAGACCCATGGCTCCTGCCATCTTTTCCCATGTCCTAGAGAAGTACGAGGAGGTGTTCCACATGCCCGACGGGTTACCACCAATCCGAGAGAAGTCCCATCAGATCATTTTGAAGGAGGGAACCAATCCGATTAGCGTTCGACCTTATCGCTACCCCCAGTTTCAGAAGGATGAGATCGAACGTCTAGTAGGCGACATGCTTCGAGCAGGTATCATAAAACCCTCTACTAGTCCTTTTTCCAGTCCTGTGTTGCTAGTCAAAAAGAAAGATGATCTTGGCGTTTTTGTGTTGATTACCGAGCCCTAAATCGAGAGACAGTGCCTGATAAATACCCTATCCCTGTGATTGATGAGCTTCTTGATGAGTTGCATGGGGCAAAAATCTTTTCTAAGCTTGACCTCAAGTCAGGCTACCATCAGATTAGATTAAGGGAGGAAGATACAGCCAAGACAGCTTTTAGGAAGCATGAGAGTCATTATGAGTTCTTAGTGATGCCGTTTGGGCTCACTAATGCCCCAGCTACTTTCCAGTCGCTGATGAATGATGTGTTCGACCGTATTTGAGGAAATTTGTGTTAGTGTTCTTTGATGATATATTGATTTACAGCGAGAACGAGGAGCTTCACCTCCAACATTTGGGCCTTGTACTAGAATTGTTAGCCACCTCGCTCTTCCCTATTTGAGGAAATCAGTTGTATGCCAATGGCAAGAAGTGTGAAATAGGGAAGAGCGAGGTGGCTTACTTAGGGCATATCATATCTAGAGAGGGGGTACTGGTTGACCAGGAAAAGATCAAAGCTATGAGCGACTGGCCTCTTCCGAAGAGCTTGAAGGAACTCAGGGGTTTTCTAGGGTTGACTGGCTACTACAGGAGATTCATACGAGGTTATGCTATGGTTGGACCGATGAAGCTACGGGGGCTTTTCTTAGGCTTAAGGAGGCAATGACTAGTGCTCCAGTGCTTCACATGCCGGATTTTAGTGTTCCGTTCGTGGTAGAGGCCGATGCATCTGGCAAGGGGTTAGGAGCTGTTCTTATGCAGGATAACCATCCGATCGCCTTCTTCAGTAAAGTGTTGGGTCTTAGAGGGCAAGCTAAATCGATCTATGAAAAGGAGCTAATGGCCATCGTTCTTGCTATTCGGAAATGGAGACACTATTTGTTGGGCAGGCGGTTCGTTGTGTGGACAGATCAGAGTAGTTTGAAATTCATCATGGAACAGAGAGAGATTGGTGCAGACTATCAGAAATGGGTAAGCAAGCTTTTGGGGTTTGACTTCGAGATCAGATACAGGCCGGGACCTACCAACAAGGCGGCAGATGCCTTGTCACGGAAGTCGTTATCGTCCATGGAGTTAGGGGCCTTATTGTCCGAGCACAGTGTGAATTGGGGGAACATAGAGCAAGAGGTTGACCGAGATCCTTTTCTCTCCAAAATCAAACAAGACATCTTGGGAGGAGGACAACAGTATGCGGATTATTCCATAGAGAGGGCAATTGTTATACAAGGGGCGCATGGTACTCTCCAAGGATTCTCCTTTCATCAACCACTCCTTAGAGAGTATCATGACACTGCTTTGGGAGGTCACAATGGTGAGCTCAAGACTTACCTCAGGATAGCCACTGACTGGTTTTGGGTCGGCATGAGACGCCAAGTCACCCAGTATGTTCGCTCATGTGCCACGTGCCAACAACAAAAGACATCTCACCAACACCCATCAGGCCTTCTCCAACCCTTACCCATTCCGACTCAAGTATGGGATGAGATCACCATGGATTTCTTGGAGGCCTTGCCAAGGTCAGAAGGGTATGATACTGTTCTAGTAGTGGTCGATCGGCTCACTAAGTATGCACATTTCATTGGCCTCAAACACCCCTTTACTGCTTTCTCCGTAGCGGCACGGTTTGTGAAGGAGGTTGTTCGTCTGCATGGGTTCCCTTCCTCCATTGTATCTGATCGAGATAAGGTCTTCATGAGCATCTTCTGGAAGGAATTGTTCCGTCTTCAAGGGACGACGTTGTTACGCAGTACTGCATACCATCCTCAAACGGATGGCCAGACTGAGATAGTGAACCAAGCGATGGAGACATATCTGAGATGCTTCATAAACGGGCAGCCCCGTCACTGGGCCAAATGGTTACATTGGGCGGAATTTTGTTACAACACCTCCCCTCACCTGTCCACCAAATACACTCCCTTCCAAGCTTTCTATGGTAGGACACCACCAGTCCACCACCCATCATTCGCTTTGAAAGGGGCTCGACAGGGGTGGACAGCTTAGAGCAACTACTACAAGAGAGAGACGCCATGATTGAGGAGTTGCGAGCCAACCTATTGAGGGCACAACAGAAAATGAAGCAGGCAGCAGATTTGAAAAGAAGAGCGATGAATTTTGAGATTGGTGACAAGGTCTACTTAAAATTGCAACCGTATCGACAGAAGAGTATAGCCACACGCCACTGTGAGAAACTAGCTCCTCGTTTTTATGGGTCGTTTGAAGTCATTGCAAGAGTTGGCTCTGTTGCATATAAGTTAGCTTTACCCCCAAACAGCAAAATCCACCCCGTTTTCCATGTCTCCCAACTCAAGCAAGCTGTGGGATCTACTCTTACCTCTTCCAGTATACCGACACACATTAACTATGATTTGGAGATGGTTGTGCAGCCTATGCAAGTACTCGGGATCAGAGACAAGCAAAATGGGCGAGAAGAGTGAAGAGAAGTGCTCATCCGATGGAAAGATTTACCTGATTCAGAAGCCACCTGGGAAGACTTCCAGACCATTGATATGCAATTTCCTGATTTCCACCTTGAGGACAAGGTGAGTCTTTTGGCCGGGGGTAATGTAATGAATCAAAAGAAGGGGCCACAACTAATATTTACTTACTCTAGAAAGGGGCACAAAAAGGACAAGCAAGGATAACTTGTAGGAGTAGGGGAAAGATAGTATTTCCTTATATAGGATTGCTTGTTGTTAGCACTTTAGTAATATGTTTGCTGTTTTTGGAGAAACTTGGATGAGTAGTAGAATTATATATACTAGGGGATTGTAATGTGGAATCTCATCTTTAAAATGTGTAATGCCTAGTGCTATTTTGGAGTGAAAGCCACTCGAAGTGCTTAATTAATCAAATCAGCAATCTTTCCCTTATTCTCTTAATTTTCACTTACTGTTTCCATTATTGTGTATTGTGCACACCCCCTAAACAGCCCCTGTACCTGCTGTCCCCTGCAGCCACCACCTTCAGTGGTGCACCACCAGCCACCGCCATTACATTCTGGCATTAAGTTGATGGTCTGGGTCATTTAAAGCATGTAAAATATTTGTCTGATTGTGGCGTGCTCAATTTGATAGCGCTCAACCCGAATGAATACCATCGATTGAAGCGTCTGTATGTTTCAAACGAATTAATTATCGTGTCAAGAGCCCTTGATTTGAACCTGCTCATTCATGTTAAGTTTGTGTCGAGTTATCATGTCATGATATCATCTTCTCTCCAATCAGAATTGTCCTCCTTTTGATGCCATTTAGAAAAATACCTTGGTAGTTTCTACAATGGTTTCTCTTGGGGAGTAAAGTTCCACTTTCTCATGAACACCTACTCCACTACCAAAACCACTCATCAGTCACCAGTTTTCCATTAAAACATTATTCACTACCATTTTCTCAGGTCCAAGTCCAACTCCAGATTCATTTCTTGTAGCCAACAGTGTTACCTAATTTGCAAATCTGAAGTAAAGATAGCATTAGGCTTTTTGGGATAAATTTGGGCCACTTTGGGTGAATTACAAACTTGTGTAATGACTTTTGTTGCAAATTAGGTAACTTTAGTATCCACTATGCTCTTTAAGTCACCATTCACCACTGTTGCCGCTGCAACCTCCAATAGATTTATGGCCTTTAAAACCCTGTCTGATCACACTTTCTCTATGGTCCACTTTGATATTGTGGCTTCACTCTGGTAAAACCTTGCAAGAGTGATAACCTGTGGCGAAATCACCTTGACTATCTGCAATGAACCCGCTAATCGCTAATATGAGAAAGATAGAGGTTAGGGCTAAGAGAGAGTAAAGACTTAAAGTAAAGAAGAAATTGCAGATTAAGAATAAGAGAATAGGGGAAGAGAAGTTTGAGAGGAAGAACTCATATCATATTCATTTCATAACCTAACCAATTATTACTGCGTCACATTTATAGCCAACAAGCTTAATAAACTTTTTTCCATTTGCTAAATTGGTTACATAATATTCCTTTTCTAGATGTTTCATTAAAAGACTATTCTACCCCTCTTATATAGATATTGATTCATCACATTATCATTGACATAACCGCCTGCCACCTCTACCAGATACACTCCTGCCACTGGACCCGCTTCTGGTAAGATCTCTGTACCTCATTTTCTCTGACCATTTTCTCTATTGTCCACTTGATGGTTGTTGCTAATTAGCTCTTTTCTCCACCAGAGCAACAATAATATCATTAAAACCCTTCATGACGAGTTAGTTTCAATGTTAGTATTGATGTGTCAGAACTTACTGCCTCCTTGTAGTCTGTACCCCTCCAATTCATTTTTTGTTGTGATTGATCAAAGGTTTAGTCATTTTTTTCGTTAAAGTGCCATTTTTGATCTCTTTTTTATCGAAACTCAACACATAGATTCAACGATGGCAAACTCATGGTTCAATTGTAATGAAGATGATGATACTGAAGAAATTATATAAAAACGCAATTAAGGGTAATTAGCAAAACTCCTGAATTCCTCCTTGATAAGCATAGAGCTCTATATTAAATTCGATGAAAAATCTGATGATCCTTCTCTGTCTCTATACTTCTGCCTTGTGCATACCATATATCCTCTCATGTCTTTTTTTCTTCTGTAGCCACTATTTTGCTTTATGTTTAGCATTTGGCAGTTTGCTTTGCAACTTGCAAGAACTTTCACTGCCAGTGATTCTTCCAAACATTTACTAGAGCTGCCTTTATTAGGCTGTTTCTCCTCTGTGTTCCATAGGACATAGATACTTCCACTAGAAATGTCATCCGTGGCATTCAGTTTGAAGGTGTCCTTTTTGGTCAGTTGGTCTTATATGAGAGCTTGGGACCTCTCTAAGATAAACATTATTCTTAGATCAAGAAATTCTGTTTGATTATGATAGTTTGTTGTCTTCCACTACATAAATTTCAATTTTCCTGATTGATTTGTTTCTAGCAGTGTTTCATCTTTCAACTTCAAACCTCCCTTTGGTTTTAGATTCTGTTCTCTTAGTTGTATCATATGATTCATATCCCTTTTACTTTTAGCCTTTGGCTATAGTGCCCTGTGTATCTCCAAAGTGGCGATTTTTACTTGCTGTGATGCTGCGTGCACTTGACTTATTTGATTACCAGGGAGGTGGTCACTGCCATTTTCTTTGAGCTCAGCATTTTTTTCGTGAATGATTGAGGTGTCTAGTTTCTTTATAGTTTGAACAACCTATTATTGTGTTGTACTTTAGTGTATAGTTTAGGCATCAATCCTAACTTTTATTGCTGGTTGAGTAGTTCAAGTTCTCTATTAGCTATTGTCAAGTGCTCATATCTTACTGTTCCTCTTAACATGACTTACATGATTGAATGCATCATCTGCCCGAGCAACTAGCTGAACACTTGAACTAGTAAATCTTATCATTATTCGACTTAGATTTCTGTGTCTATGTTTCTGGACGATGGCTGCTTTCTGATATTCACAATCATACATATTCTTAGTATTGCCATGCGCCCAAACATTAGGGGCTTTATGCCTTGGGTAGTCTAGGCTGTATATGAAAATCGCATGATTGGTTCTTTCTCTCGTATTTTAGTACATCTAATAAATTCTATTAGGTTGTGTTTGGGAACAAGTAATTTATTTCAAATTATAAATTTCAATTATAAAATTATAGATGAAGAATTTGAGAATGATAAGTTTAGAGTAGTCATTCTCAAATTCTCAACTTTGATTACTTTTAAAAGTAATGGTAATATCGGCTCAAATAAAAATTTGTATTTTTTGATTTGTCAAACACTACATTGGAGCGAATTTTAGATTTTCAATTGAAACCACGTTTCCCAAAAACATTATAGAATTTATACAAAACATGTGCTTGCTTTTCCTTTTGCTTTGCAATTGCCCCTCACCAGTTTCTTCCTATCAGTTTTTACAGATGCCGTTTTGATCCCAACAATGGAGGGGTGATGTCTCAGCAGGAATATGTTCGGTTTCTCAAAACTGGCGGTAACACAAAGTAGCTTAACTAAAGTAAAGTAGAGGTGGGATCTCGGCTGCCATCAATTTCAACTGCAATCTGTAGATAATCCTATAAATATTGATATTCAAAGTTGGAACCTGAAGCTGTTTGCTGATGCTGTATATATCGATCTATATGTATGTATGTTCCATGAACTTGAATCACATCTGATTGTTTTACAAGTTCAATTATTATGTAAAGAGATGATGATGGACAGCTGCAAGTTGTAAAACCCTCGAGATGTCTTCATTTTTCTATCCCGCAGATTCTGACTCAAACTCAGACTCAGATTTGTTGTATCAGGCAATAAAAGTAGGTTGAATGAATTTGTTTGGACAAATTGTGACACTTCTTTGACAGGGTTGAGCTCAGTGCTCTGCAATTTCTGGTTATTTGTCCCAAGAGTGAACCTACTCCTGCCTCTTTTGAATCAATATGCTCAATACAATATCGTCTTCGTTGATCTAGACACCGATCTGTTTTATGATCATTGAATTATTTGTATTTCACAATGAATAATCTTTGTTGATAAGAAGGCAAAAAGATAATCGTAAAGGATCAACAATTTACTCTTGAATTTACTGATCTCCACAATAGACAAAATGAGGACAATAATTATTTATGATCAAAATAGATACCCATACAACTCTAATTAATAAGTAATTTTAATTTGTAGTTGTAAAATAATACAGAAAACAAATATAGATAGAATGAAATATATAAACTAAATGTATAAATGAGATGAGAAAATTGGTGAAACTACTAATGCAGCTTAATCTTGTTTTTAAACTGTAAAATAGTCCTCTCTCACAAGATGACAATTTTGACGGTACAATCTAAAGGGCAGCATAAAAAGTGTCTAATTTCTTGTCAGAAAGGAGGATCAGTTGATATTATAAGACTAGTATCTTGCATTCTTACAGCTGGAAGTTGAAATCCAGACATAATATCATCACCGAAGATCATAGCACCAGCAGCTAGTGCTCCAGCACCCAAACCCGCTCCAAACCCTGGCCCAATACCCCGTCCAGCTCCTGATGGCATGTTAATATATGATGAGGGTTCACCATGAATTCCTGGGAGAAAAGTGGGTACATAACCAACATGAGAAGGTGGCTGAGGTGGAGGTGGAGGTGGAGGTGGAGGTGGTGTGTATGATGGGGGTGCAGGGTAACCAGGGTTACTGGTTGGTGGATAACTTGGCTTTACTGGGTAATTGAGGCCAGACGTGGCGGATGGATTACTTGACCCAGCAACAGCTGGGTTTGAATAGTTCGGCGGGTATTGCATAGGATGATTGTATGGATGGTCTCTAATAGATACAGGTGGACGAATATTCCCCGGCTGGTAAAATGGCAGTTCAACATGTCCGGCTGGGTGAGAATGCAATGACCCTCCAGCACTTGTTGCGGTAATGCTAT
Organism: Amaranthus cruentus; assembly: GCA_019425755.1. Classification (NCBI taxonomy): domain Eukaryota; kingdom Viridiplantae; phylum Streptophyta; class Magnoliopsida; order Caryophyllales; family Amaranthaceae; genus Amaranthus; species Amaranthus cruentus. The sequence goes on from CM033462.1 coordinate 20,221,689, forward strand.
TGCTGCTGTCCCTTAAATTGAATCCGTCCTCATTACCTGCAAACAAGAGAAACAGTGACAAACTTTATCCCATAAGATGTAATGAAGTGGTAAATGGAAGAGCAGGGATTGATGCCTAGGAACAATTAGCAAATATACTATGTTGGTAGGCTTTGGCTTAGCTCAACCTGGATATAACTTACAACCACACTTCTCTCTTCCTTTTTAATTTTCTTTTGCTATGAAATTCTACCCTACAGTTCTGAATGACAAATAAATATTAAAATGCACTTACCAAGATAAAACAATGAGCTTGTCCCAACAGTTTCTTCTGATATCCTGATAGAAACATCAATAAAACCTTGAGGTTTATTGAAGCTCTTTCTCAATTGGAAGCTTCCTACATCTTCAACCTTCTGTTTAGAGCCTTCAGAGTTCTTGCAGTGTTTAACCAAGAACTCCTTCAACATAACAGTTGCAGTACCTCGAAGCTTCTCTCGGAGAAAGAGGGGTTCCCTGCTGTAAACCTCAACATTCAACGTAACATCCTGGAACTCTACTTCTGAGGTATCGATAACAGTCGTGAACTTGGTATTCCACACAGGATTTGAGTTTCCAGAAGCATCAATCTTGGTGCAGTATTTGTCGTTGGGGTCGATCCAACCAACGGCGTACCATTGATACTTCCAGAGCGAAGAGTATGGCAGCCCTCGAGCTGAAATTAGACAGACCTCAATCAAAAGTTTAGCCATTGAAGAAGTGCCTGAGTGCTTCATCATGTTAGCTTATCTGCAAGAAAAATAGAGCCGTTGCAGAAACATGTTCTCTGCTAGTTTTTTACAATAAAATGGGTAAAGTTAATAGCAAAAGGACATAAAAGTGGGGTTATCTCAAATCATACAAAGTCTACTTTGCTTTATTGAGTGTCAATATCAAGAAATACCCATCTTTTTTTCTGTTCTCTATTCTCTCCGAGAAACGTACGTATTAGATATATATGGGCTAAATAGCCCAATTAATACATATTAAAGTGAATATAAGAATGTGGGTTCTTGTTTTGAGGTCTTCTCTTTGAAAGACGGTCTCTCACAAGAGTAGTTGTAACTTCACAGTATTGCTAAAAAAACTTTCAGCAGTGTATTAAGAAATTTAACTGCCATATGACACATAAGAACCTAAAATCAGTGCAACAATGAATAGCAATATTACACAGAACTACATATTTTAGGAGAATGTTCATTCACTTTCAGCAACAATGTCAGGGGGTTGTTTCCGTGACAGGAATGGCAGTCTAAGAGGTGGTGCTACCAGAAGTTTCCGACCAGCTCGTGTAATAATCCGGTTATTGTAAATATTGTCGGGAGAAGTTTTCGCATACATCATCGTTGTTGATCCCAAAATATCATCTCCAAATCCACATGCTGCGAAGAATAATCTGGAATCGTGTACAGAGGGTTTTGTGTCAGATCCAAACTGACGGTTGATTGGAACTTTTAAGTAAGTTCATACCTCTCTTCCTCAGTGCAGAGCGCTGATATGTCATAAATGCCTTTACTAACAAGATTTCTGGAAGGAAAAAAGAGTAAAAATGAAAATCTTTTATCATAAAATCACAAAGGATTTATCAGACTAAGCTCTCTTGCAATGATGGTTGGGATAGAATGAGGAAAGATAAGGACAATGAATCCACCTGATGATTCTTTGAACAATCATCCTACCGATTCCCAATCGTCGCAGAGAAGGAATGACCTGAAAATCACTAAATAGAGACCTTTATTACTGATTACACAAATGAGGAGTTAAATTTGAAGAAACTCATAAGCAAGATTGAGAATTATTACACTCAATTCATTATCTCCACTCCAAAAGATTACAAGAGTTCCCCTCCATACCTCCACCTTACACTATCATTATCACTATCTCTATTATTCTTCTCATATTTTGTCTCGCATCTCAATTCATTACCTCCAATCCAAGCACGCCCTCAATTTAATATTCATCCCAAACATATATTCTCGCGACGAAGTCTATGATAAACAGATTTCTTACTAGGTATATTGGGTGAAAGAGCCAACATTAGAAAGTTGAATTGTAACATTAAAACAAATTGGACTCATAAAATTACACACAAACTCACTCTTATAGAACTTAACATTTTCATTCAACAATTTATAGTTGTCTACCAAACAGATAATCAAACTTGAAATTTAATCAGCATAGCACATACAACAACATATCATCATCATACCTATACCTTTATACCCGATCGCACATAGAAAGATCATTTGGAGGGATAGAAGACGTCAGACCATACCCTTATATTGATTTGCAAATTGATGCTCAAGAGTATTTTATGTCCAAAGTGCTAACATCTTATAGCTTTTTTCAAACAATGTTCTTGTTATGATTTTGCAAAACAATTTGGCAGATTGAGTATTGATCACAATATTGCAACATTCACAGCACAAAAGTACAAAGAGAAAGTGAAACTGACCATGACATCATAAATGGATGCAGTTAAGGCCTGATCAGAAACCGCCCTTCCAAACCCAACCAATTCACCATTCTCCGCCGTCAAACCCATTAGTGCGGCCGGCAGAATTCTTCCCAACAAACCCTTTTCTTTCTCATCCACGCCACCTTCATCGCAGTCAATAACGGAAGCAAACACGGACACTACAACGGAGCTATGAGAGATTGCGACGCCGAGTTTTCCGGCGTCAATGTCTTCGATTGCCGCGGAGAAACGATGAGGGGAGTGATTGCATGCACAATAGAGTTTTGAGAGAGTATGAATGTTAATGTTTGATGGGTTTGTGGATACAAAGATTGGTGGTTGCTTTTTAACTTTGTTGCCAACACCATTACCATTGTTGCTGCTACATGATGCTTGGAAGATGAAGTTGTTTGTGGATCTAATTGTAATTGTAATTGCCATTTCTTTTCATTTCAAAGAAAAAACAAAAACACTCAGGCCAGATTTTGAGTTTAGTTTTGTGGTGAGGAATTTGTGATTGTGATACTGATGGGTCATGAAATCATTTCACATTTTCATTATTACTATTTACTCATGTCATGTTCACCTTTATAGTGCGATTCTTTTCTTCTGCTGTAGTTTGTTCTTGTTCCGGTTTCACAAAAATAGAACTCACTCGTAGGGTGTTCACCCGTACAAACCTGGACCGGACCGGTCGGAATCCATTGAGTTGGAAGACCGGAATTTTGAATATTCTAAAACCGGAGATCGGACCGGTTCTATCCGGTTCGTTTGCGGTCTAATCCGGTCTTTTTCGATCCAGTTCGGGTTTAGACTGGAAATAATTTTTAATACAAAAAATAAATTAAAAAATGAAACATTTTAAAATAATTTTAAAATTTTATTATTATAAAATTAAAATATTTGAGTTAAAAATTTATTTTGTGTTAGAAATAAAAAATATATAGCCCTCTAAATAAGTATATACATAAAAATTGTAAATATTATTCCTCTTAAAATTAGTTTTATATATATCTGGCCTAATCTGGAATTTTTCGAGTTTAGACCGGACCGAACGGGAAACCGAAATGAAAAATAAGTAAGACCCGGATAGGATGCAACCGGTCAAGTCCGATTTAGGTCCGGTCTCAAATGAAAAATGTAGAACTAAATTTTGACCTTTGATAGATAGTTTCAGTTTGGTTTGAAGCGGTTTCTTGGCGGTTCTAAGTGGGTTAGGGGCGAATTTGACGGTTTAGCCCATGGGTTCAACAAAAAATGAAACATAAGTATAAAAATTAAAAATCAGTTACTGGACAAACTCATTTGATAGATGTTTCCATTTAGAGTTAAAGTTATTGAAAATATAGTGTTATTACAAATATGTTACAACACTATTTGTAATCTCTTTTGAAGATTGGCTATGGAACTCCTTAAATCATCAAGAAAGACATCACGAAGATTATGTTGCAATGATGAACATCGCTTAGAAACTTGATATTATTAGAAGGTGGGTAGCTGTGTATAGGGTTCAAAGTTTAGTCTAAATCGTAATTCAAATCGGACCAAACAGAAATTTTAGTATGGTTTGGTCTGTTTTTTTTCAAATCAAATTACGGTTTACGGTCTGCTCTCGGTTTTTTTTATTTTTCAGACCAGACCGGACCGCAAACCGTACTATGGCCGAAAATCATAATTTTGTATTTAAAAAAATTAAGTTGCTACCTAGATATATTTAAGATGTAGTTATTTGTATATAGCAATATATACTTGAATGATGTTGATGTTATCAACTAATTACCAATTATTATATTTATTAATTGTAGGCGTAAAATATTTGCATAAATACATGTACTAATTTGAATAAAAATATAAAAATAAAAAATCATAGACCAGACCTGACCGGACCCTTGTAAAACGGTTTGGTCCGGTCCGGTCTAAAAAATTTTCAAATCGAAATTTCTGGTTTGGTCTGATTTTAGTGTCAGACCAGACCAAGTCGGATCGTATTCACCCCTAGTCGTGTACTCACTATTCTTTTATGATATTTCTCCAACAAGGGTGCTTGGAATAATAAGTGAAATTCACAAAGAGATACAATCTATTACAACAATCCCTTAACACAAAGAGAATACGGAATGTAAGACAATGTATTGTGAATGAATTATGCACTTAAATGATATAGAGAAAGTTAATTACTCCGTGTCTACACTTCATGCAAAAGAAAAACAAGAACAATGTGTATGTTTAAGACAAATTCAAAATAAATATGTAAGGGTAAAATGCCACCCTATATATAGAGGTGTGTCAACCAATGCCAACTTATAAAACAAATGATTCAACCAATGCCAACTTATGAAACAAATGATGTAACCTCAATTATAACCAACATTTGAAGGTTACCGATCATTAACAATAATTAGAATCAATCATTATACACGGATACAACTAAAAAACTGCAAAATCCAAGACGGAGCACTGGCGACGAGTCGACGACTCGGTGTTCCCCCAAAAGTGGAGTCGACTTTTGTTTTTGTCTGAAAATAAGACAAGGCAGTGAACAAGCGATAAGTCATCTTTTTCCACTATTTCAAATTTTACTTTTGGCATATTTTGGACTTTGCTATTGCATATTGTCCCACTACTATATACATTATGTAATATACATAATCTTGGTCTTTATATACTCTAAATGTCGAACAAAAGTGTGTTATCACTTTATCATACAATTTGATTTGGGAGATGAAAAACCAAAAATTATGTAGTAATTTTAGTGGCTTTGTTTTGTTAGAAAATGAGAGTTTTCTCTATTCAAATACTTATCCCTCATCCTTGAATATAGAACCCATTCTGTTAGTTTATACTTCCTCTATCTCAATAAAATATCACTTATTTTTTCTATCACTCTAAGATTACACTTATTTCTATTCATATTTGTCGTACTCACTTTACACCAATTGTTGCTTTAGAGATGATTCACCGTTTCATTCTCTCTTTTTAATCTTTCTTATAATATTATTCTCTATTTCATTCGCATCCTTTATTGCTTTCTGCTATTAGTGTTTTGTTACTCTCTAACTACAAATTAATATTTCAACTTTCAAACAAGGTGTACTTTCATAGGGAGAAAGAGTAAGGGCATGCTTATATTGGATGTAAATATTTAAGGGAGTAAAAAAAGTCAAAGTAAGAAAATGAAGTTGATAAATGATAAATTAGTGAAAGTTAATTGTTGTAGAGGTAAAAGAATGATTGCAAAGTAATGAAAAATGTAGGGAGCTCTCAATTTTATGGGGTATATATTTATCCTAGGGGAGGGTGGGGGAATGTATTACCTTCATAATAGGGGAAATCATCTTCTTTTTCCTTCATTATTTTTATTTCATACTCATCTTACCTTCTTCACAACTATATCTACTACTTATAATGCATCTCTATTTGCTTTCATTTCATTAGTTTGACTTTATTTCCCCCATTAAACATTTACACCCAATATAAGCATGCCCTAAGTAGCAACTGAATACTAAGATTCCTCAAAATTCTTTGAAAAAAATAGCCAAAAAACACAAATATTTATTAATTAATATGAATATGTAACATATTCTTACAATGTATGTGATTTTGCCATTATCAAGGGGTTCCCACATAAGAGGGGAAGCTAAGCCTCTTTTGGAGACCAAATAGGTTCCAAGTAATAGCTCACTCCTTGCAACATGACATAATTCACACTTGAGAGGCTAAAATTAAAGTGCTTACATTTCTCAAATATGATACATCATACTCTCTCAATAAGAATATGTACTCCATGCTTAGGTTCAACAATCATTCTATAAGCAGGTGAATGTTTATAGTTAGGTGACAAAGTGAAGCTAAATTTAGAGATAATAATGCAAAGCAAGAGCTTCAATTGCACCATGGCAAAGTTTTTGCCTATGCATAAGCGAGCGCCAAGTCCGAAAGGGATGTAAGCTTGTGGAACTTTACAAGCACTTGAAACTCCATTAGCAAACCTTTCAGGCTTAAATTCATTGGCATCTGGACCCCATATTTCTGGATCTCTATGCAATGTTGGGATCAAAGTCCATATGCATACCCCTTTTGGGACAATTATATTTCCCATTTCAAACTCTTCTAGTGCTTCCCTTGATATGAAGGCTGCTGGTGGGTATAATCTTAGAGCTTCTTGTATCACCATTGTCACCTGCACCGGGTATAGCTTTTCGTTAATTTGTTATGTTGACATGAAGGGACTATATGAATGAATTGAAAGGCAAAGAGAAAAATACCGATTTCATCTTAAGAAGAGTGTCGATATCGGGGACATGAAGATGATCATCGTTATTTTGGCAAAGTTGGTTAAACTCTGCCCTAATGGTATGTTGCCATTCAGGATGCAATGCCAACAACATCAAACACCAAGAAGCAGCAACTGCAGTCGATTCATGGCCTGCAAAGTAGATGTTCTTGCAGTTATCGACTATCAGTTGTTTGGAAGAAACCTCATCTAAATCTTGATCATTCATTGCTCCTTCAAGAATCCATTGCATCAAGTCTTTCTCAGAAGAAGATCGTTTTGAGCATTCTTGCACTCTATCTTGAACAGCCTCCCAAATAAGGGACTCTATTTCTTTCTCTAAGGACTTTACCTCCTTCTCAACTTTGTTGTTTAGGAACCTGCAATTTACTTTTTCGATTAGCTCTTCGGAAGGAGATCGTTCTGATTCAACCAAAGCTTAAGCTGATGGTTCAGGCCCCATATGTTATATACTCTAACACGCCCCCTTACAAGAGAACCTTTTGGGCTAGAAGTGTGGATGCAGCACAGGCTCTTCTCACACCTTGCGCTGAATATTCCACTTTAAATGAGGGTTGATTGAGATTCAAACTCGTGGCCTCTTGTCATGTTGGCTTCTGATACCATGTCAAGGAACAACCAACTCAACCAAAAGCTTAAGCTGATGGTTGATTGGTTGAGGCCCCATGATATGTTATATACTCTAACACCCCTTCACAAGAGAACCCTATGGGCTAGAAGTGTGGATGCAGCACAGGCTCTCCTCACGCCTTGCGCTAAATATTTCACTTTAAATGAGAGTTGATTGAGATTCGAACTCGTGGTCTCTTGTCATGTTGGCTCCTGATACCATGTCAAGGAACCAACTCAACAAAAAGCTTAAGCTGATGGTTGAGGCCCCATGATATGTTATATACTCTAACATGTTTGGTTACTGGACTCAAAAGGCTCGTATATATGAGTCAAGTGTTGCAAACTCAAAGAAACAGACGGAATACGAACCTGATCGTAGGGACCTTAAAGAGAAAGTTTTGGTTGGAGAGAACTTTTTGAAGAGACCTTAGCTTTAAGAAAATCTTCTTGCCTTTAGAATATGAGCTTCCAAAGCAAGCTCTTGATATCATGTCACCAGAAGTTGCCCTCAAGTCCTCATCAACTCTTACCTCTGCCATTAACCCACCTTGGGCTTCAATACAAGCTTCCCATTTTGTCAACATTTCTTCAGCTGCATCCTTCATTAAACCCATCATGGACTGCCATCAAATGAAAACAAACACTATTTTAAAAATGATTTACACATATAAGTAATTAAGAAGAAATCAGTGTCGTTTCTGACAATTTTTGGGCCTAGGAGAGACATAAAAAGGCTCATATATGTACAAATTTAAGATTATATAACGATAAGTTTTAATAATAAGGATTAACTCAGTTTAGGCCTCTTTATAAGCTGGGCCCTAAGCGGTTGCACCTTAAAACTACCTCAGGAACGGCCCTGGAAAAAATAGAGAAGTAATAGTAGTACCTTAACCTTGTCCATAAAGAATTGAGCAGCAATAATTTTCCTTTGTTGAGCCCAAAGAGTACCATTAGATCTCAAAATACCATTACCAAGCATGGGAGCAAGTGCCTTAGTGATGTAGGTGGGCTTACCCAAATGTAAACTCATGCTTTGGCTCATCTCTCGCACCAAATCAGGATGATTCACATATAAATGCTGCCTATCTCCAGTTGAATATGTATATATTGGACCTGCAATTGCAAATGTAAGCTTCCAACAATTATTATTATTTTCTAATGTATTTTCTATCCAAGTATTTAACCCGATTCATTGAAAGGGCGATTCAGAATAGGGAACGAATAATGACCAAAGTCATTTTAGTCTGATCGGAAAAATTGAGTAGTGAACTAATGATATTTGGTTATATGTACTAAATAACGTGTACTTTTTGTTTACGTGAAGTTGCAGAAAATATTGTTATCAATGATCAGGTTGTGTGCATCGAATACTCATGCCATGGGTCGTGCTGAAGTAGGCTACCCTTGTGTATTTCGTACGGGCTATTCTCATACCATTGCCATGTCGTGCCCAAAGACTCAACATGTTGTCCTGCACGAAGCCCATCTTTACGTTTCTCATGTTAAACTGGGCCATGACATCGGATGAGTCATTTCGTGCCTCATGTGGGCCATACCCGGGCCCCGGCCACCTGCGGGCCAGCCCGACAATTGTCTTTGTTTACATGGGAAAAAAACATTGAGCACTGTTTTGATCATAGCACTACCTTCATTATAGATCCTTCCAATTTTAAATTGGGTCAATGTTTTATCATTATGACTTAAATAACATTTTTAGCTTAACACCAGGAGAATTCAATATTAAACATTTTACAAATCGTTGTGGAAGATAGTCTCTTCTATTTGGCCGTAACTATTCGTCACATAATCTCACTGTGGCTCACTCGTGGGGTCACGGGACACCCGTGGGCTCGGGCCCACGAACCCACGGGGTAAGAGTGTTGACTTGCACATACACTCGGTGAGGTTCATTGTTTCCCAAAACCATATGGTAGTAGGAGGATTAGCTCACCAAGTATATATGCAAGTCCAAAACTCAATTTTTTATCGATGTGGGATCTTGTCTCACATGTGAAGTATTTCCAACATCTTCGAGAGACGCATTAAATATATTGGTTAAATAGCCCAATTAATACAAATTAATTATAGAGAAATTAAGAATATGGGCTCTTGTTTTAAAGTCATTTCTTTGAGAGACGGTCTCTCACAAAAGTATTGAACCACAAAATTGCAAGGTTCGTTAGTTATTTTATAGTGATATTAATAAATAAAATTAAATTTATAAGCATTTAGATTAAGCTCAATCAACTCCAAATCAATTTGATTAACCATTTTGAATTAACCATTAATGGATGTCTACAAGCAAATGATGACGCAAATTAGGTATAAGCATCTTTTGTTAGGCCATAATTAGTCTAATTGATAGCACGATGTAAAAGGGTTTAGCCAGAATCATACATATATATATATATAGTAGCATTACTTTATAGCAAAAGAGAATATAAACCTATAAACCAATAAACCAAATTGTTGTTATTATTGATTCTAAACTATCTATGTAATGATAAATATAAAGAGTTGTTGAATGAATAATCATGCGTTCTCTTTTTATCATCTCATTTTATTTATAAAATTCATTGCTATTTATTAAAGGTAACTAAAAGCAGAGCCGTTTAGAAAAACTTGGGGCCTCTGTGCAAAATTTTTATTTTGCGTCTTATTTATATTAAATATATAGCAGTATATTTTATTAATAAACTTAACATATTTCTTTTTTTATCAACTTTTTCAAATACAGGAGAAAGAAGAGACTCTGTTCGGTCGATCATCTCGCATACCTCCAAAAACTCCTCTGATTAAAAGTTATGGACAAAAAACTTTTTACAATCAACTTTTCTTAATCATGGAAATAATAGTATATTTTATGAAAATTTACACTGTAAATTATTGTCATTATCACTATTAAACACCAACAATCAGACTTCCCCTTAGTACATATACAATTATTAATTGATGAATACTAAACATTTAATTTTTGATGATTTATCTATTAACAATGCTAAAATCTTTGTTGTGAATGGGCTAAGACTTTAGTGAAGAAACAAGAGCAAAAGAAATGCAAAGAAAGAATGAACAAAAACAGAGCACAACAAAGAACACAACCCACAACAAGATTAATGAGGTATCTTATGATACCTCCCCCTCAAAGATGGTTTCTTATCATTAATGATTCAACAATACACTTAATGATTCACCCCTCAAAGCTTTGATAACAACTTAACAAAGCTTTTCTCACAAATACATAAACAAAGTAAGAAAACTCTCAACAAAGTGTTCTAACTTGTGTATGTCTCACCACCCTCTTTCTATGTGTTTTAGAGTCCCTTTTATAGACCTAAATACACCCTAGAACCTTCTAGAATATCATAGTACAAAGGTGCTTGGAGCCCAAGCAAAACAAAAGAAAAAAACAAGTTACTCGGATGAAGTACAAAACGCGTCAGAATGCTGCTGGACCACTCCGCTCGACCCGAGCCCCTTCGCTCGACCCGGTCGAGCGGGCTCTCTGAGGCTACTGGAACATTCTGCTTTGCACGCTCGAGCTGCTGCTCGACTGGTTCTTCTTGGCTCGACTTGGTCGAGTGTCTTCAAAGTCATTTCTCCTTAATGCCTTAGCTTCACCAAGCCATTCCAACCTTTGTCCCTTGCCTTCATCAAGGCACATCAACTCTTCATCACTCATCACTTCATCAAGTGATCCAAACCGTAGACCTCTATACTCCGCACCACTCTCGAGTGTGCAAGCTAAAGCATAGGCTACTAGGTGATCGAACTCACCTTCATTACAATGAGATTTCGGGCTTGACTCAACAATCTCCCCCTCAAGCCCAAATCTCCTATCATCATCAAGTGACCCCTTCTTGGGTGACTTGCAAACATCCTTGTGGCCTAGGCAACCACTATCAACTTGTAGCACATACAAGTTGTTCTTACTCCTTCTCCCCATCATGAGCACCTTGCTCCCCTTAATGACTTTCAACAAACCTCCACTAGCTTGGAAAGTGCATCCCTTAGACTCCAACCTACCAAGTGATATGAGGTTCCTCTCAAGCTTAGGACAATACCTCACACCACCTAGCCTCCTCTTGACACCACCATGTGTCATGATCTCAACCTCACCAATACCTTCCACCTTCACCCTCTCATCATTTGGTAAGGTGACAAGGCCTCCATCACAATAGCTAAGCTTAGCAAACTTCTTCTTCTCACAACATATATGGAATGAGCAACCGGAGTCAATCACCCATTCCTTCCCATGAGTCACTCCCCCATCAACTAGAAGTGCTCCCTCATACTCATCATCATCATCAACAAAGCCTAGAGCGGCGCTCCCGCTATTTTCAACTTCTCTTTTCCCAACCTTCAACTCTTTCACCTTCTTGAGGTCTTCCTTCATCTCCCTACACATTGATTGAATGTGTCCCTTCTTCTTACAATAGTAACACTCCTTGTCACTATAGTCACTCCTCATTTTAGACTTCCCCTTTGCTTGATATCCATCTTTAGATCTCCCTCTTGAGCTTTCCCCAAATAAAGCCTCACTACCACCCTTCTTCTCATCTCCCTCACCATGCCTCTCCATGAACCTATCATTCTCTCTCAATGCCGCCAAAGCTTGATCAAGAGTGATGGTATCCCTTCCAAGAAGCAAAGTTTGAACTATATTTTTGTAGCTCTTTGGAAGAGAAGCCAATAGTAGTAGTGCCTTCTCCATTTCGGAAAGCTTCTCATCGGCATTCAACAATTGGCACACCAATTGATTGAATGTGTTAATGTGATCTTGCATAGTTGTATCATCCTCCTTCATGAGTTGATACAACTCCCATCTCAAGCACAATTTGTTGGTCAAAGACTTAGAAGCATAAACCTTTTGAAGCTTCTCCAACAACTCACCGGGATCGGTCTCATCCAAGTAGTTATACTTGATATCTAATGAAATGGCAAGCCTTATAGAACTCACCGCCTTCTTCTTCATGGCCATCCATTTCCCTTCATCCATGGTTGTGGGCTTACTCTTCGCAAGAGCCTCATCAATCCCTTGTTGCACCAACAAATCCATTACGGTGCTCTTCCACACCGCAAAATTCATTCTCCCATCAAACAAAGGAACATTGAACTTTGCACCATCACCCATCTTGTTTTCCCACCAAAGACACAAACTTTCACCCACAAAACAACCCACAAAACTAACCTAAAGCTCTGATACCAATTGTTGTGAATGGGCTAAGACTTTAGTGAAGAAACAAGAGCAAAAGAAATGCAAAGAAAGAATGAACAAAAACAGAGCACAACAAAGAACACAACCCACAACAAGATTAATGAGGTATCTTATGATACCTCCCCCTCAAAGATGGTTTCTTATCATTAATGATTCAACAATACACTTAATGATTCACCCCTCAAAGCTTTGATAACAACTTAACAAAGCTTTTCTCACAAATACATAAACAAAGTAAGAAAACTCTCAACAAAGTGTTCTAACTTGTGTATGTCTCACCACCCTCTTTCTATGTGTTTTAGAGTCCCTTTTATAGACCTAAATACACCCTAGAACCTTCTAGAATATCATAGTACAAAGGTGCTTGGAGCCCAAGCAAAACAAAAGAAAAAAAAAGTTACTCGGATGAAGTACAAAACGCGTCAGAATGCTGCTGGACCACTCCGCTCGACCCGGTCGAGCGGGCTCTCTGAGGCTATTGGAACATTCTGCTTTGCACGCTCGAGCTGCTGCTCGACTGGTTCTTCTTGGCTCGACTTGGTCGAGTGTCTTCAAAGTCATTTCTCCTTAATGCCTTAGCTTCACCAAGCCATTCCAACCTTTGTCCCTTGCCTTCATCAAGGCACATCAACTCTTCATCACTCATCACTTCATCAAGTGATCCAAACCGTAGACCTCTATACTCCGCACCACTCTCGAGTGTGCAAGCTAAAGCATAGGCTACTAGGTGATCGAACTCACCTTCATTACAATGAGATTTCGAGCTTGACTCAACAATCTTCAATCAGAAGGTGAGGACAAAAGAAAGAGAATAATATCTGATTCATGGAATATTTATTTAAATAAAAAAACTAATTTAGAAGAGTTTACATGAAAGATGTTCGTTGCTTAACAGTGGAAAGTGATTGAAAAATGTATTAATAATTGAGATTTAAAAAGTAAAATAGTATAATGGCAATTTCACTTTCTAAAAATGGTGTCAATAACAGTACACTTGTGCAATCATCTTTTAAGCATAGTCACCAATAATTGTTTCCTACTGTTGCACTTATTTGTATATTTAGTATTCTTATTCGACCTAAATGTCTCTTTTTTTGGCACTATTTATTCATCACTCTTAATTTGTATTTTATTCTTAATCTATAAGTTAAAATATAGTCGTGTGGAATCTTGATTCGTCTCAATACAAGGATTATTAATATCAAATTTTTATAATTTTTAATTAAGAATAATTTGAGATATTAAGAGTTAAAATGTTGCCTCCATAAATATGAAAAACTAAATGGGATATTTAAGCTGAATAGGAGACAGAGGGGTCTTTGAGGGTGTGCGAGGTGATCGACCGCACAGGGCCCCTCTTTCTCCAATATATGAAAAAAGTTAATCAAAAAAAGAAATATGTTAAATTTATTAAAAAAATAAATATATTTACCCTCTTTCTCCAATATATGAAAAAAGTTAATCAAAAAAAAGAAATATGTTAAATTTATTAAAAAAATAAATATATTTACTATAATTAAGGCGCAAAATATAAATTTTCCACAAGGCCCCCAAATTATTTAAGACGGCTCTGATAGGAGAGAGTAGTATATAATAATAAGTGTATTGTAAACTTGTGATGCCAAAACCTTAAAGCTAATGGTTAAGCACCCAGGATATATTATATATACTCTAACATATTCGTGATATTTCCTACAATAATCTCACATATTGATTACCATGAATAATCCCAACTTTGAGGGGGTATTTTCCCAGAGTAAACCTGATGACCGGATGACTTCCTATAACAAATTCTTTTTAATAAAAAACAAGATAAATTAAAATAAAATATTCAAAAAAATATTCAAAAAATGTTCAAAACAATTTATGTTTTTTTTATTATTTATAATTTTTTATGTAAAATTTCGAGATCTGTCTCTAATTTTAAATTCATTTTCACTTAATTTTTTTGGTGAATTACCTACTATAGCAAGTCATCGGGTTACCCAACTATCGCAAAACTTTTTAGGAAAAACGTAAAACTTATCACATGCATTTATTAAAAGAATACTTTGTAAATATATAACAAATTATTGAGAGTATTTGGCAAATGACTGATAGCTAATAGCAGATTATAAAGGCTGATTTGACCAGCTGATTTTATTAAATGGTTTGACCAGTTGATTTTGAACCTACTGCTAGAAGCAGCTTGTTCAAAAACAACTAATTTGTATCAATAAGTTGTTTCAACCAGCTAATTCACCAAACACTAGCATTAGCTGGTTTGACCACCCAACCCTCTATTTATATCAAAATAAGCTAAAATTACTCAATAAGTTTATTTGCTCAAACACCCCATTATCTTCAAATTATCAGAATTTTTAAAAGTTTCATCCTCTCATCCAAAAAAACTTCTATGTAACTATGAATTTAGCAATTAATCTTCTATATTATTATGAATTTTAATTAAAAATTATAATAATTTAATTTTTTTTAGAATGCAAAACAGTAACTGCTAAATTTCACAAAATTATCTCTTTAAACAATCGATTTATATAACTAGTTTAAAAGTCAATATCTTTAGTTAGAGAATTTTTGGTACAGCAGCTGTACCAAGTCACAAGTATTATGTGGTACAACATTCTAATAATTTTTTGCAATATAATAAGGTATTGTCATTTAAGCAATTTGTCAAATTTAAAGTTCTCTTAATACTCTCCTTCTTCCCTAAAACCCCACAACTCATTTTCTCTAGCCTAACCAAACAAAAAAATACCCAAATAAATATACACAGTGAGTAATTACAATCAACATTAAAAGTTTTGAATCAAATTTTAATATTTTTACATTCAAGGTTGTTCCTGAGCATAGGCAAGGTAAGCATTTGCCTAGGGCCCAGAGTCAGAAAGGGCCTTGAAATTAGAAAATATATGATATGTCTACAATTTTAATGCTAATTATAATATATAGGGTTTGTTATTTTTTCAAACAGCCATTTACGGCCCGTTTGGTAGGTGGTAATAAATCGTGGCAATAGGAATGAAAAACTAGTATAATTTTGGTTCAAAAATCTTTTGGCTATCTTGATGGCAATACTTGACAACCTTCAATCCTCTCATTTAGTTTATAAAATTCATTCCAATGCATTACCAATGAGAGACGTGGTATTAGGAGGTAATGGATATTTGTGAACAAAAAAACTTTTTTGTGATCAAAGTTTCATTACCATGGGAATGACATGAAAGTTTTGATGAAAATTTACACTATAAATCATTCCCATTATCACCATTTAGTACCACTAACCAAACGGGCCGTTAAGTTTAGAATCGACCCTTCATCAGAGGGCCTTCTTTAATTTTACAGATTGCCTAGGGCCCATACATTGTCAGGACCGTCACTGCTTACATTTAGCATCTAGGTAATAAAGAAGACGATGTAAGTTCTTACTTTTATTTTTTTTTTAATATATTTACATTTAGCATCTAGTGTAGAATTGTAAATAGAAGATTAACTAAGAGTTGTATACTAAAAGAAGTTTTAGAGTAATTTTATATTGGACTTATACACTTTGCCATACACCCTCAAGTGATGAGTCATTAGGACAAAAATATGTTGATTAGCGAGTAATTAACCTTTCAATTTCTCAAACCCATGATAAGTTCATTATGTTACATCACTACAATGTTACTCCTTGTCATATAGGAGTAGCATTTTGTTTAGAAACCTTACTTTTTTTTTTCAAAAGAAGAGTAAACATATTAATTATATATTTTTTCCTTATTTTTTTTCACACTGGCTCTGATACCATGTTAAAGAATCAATTCAACTAAAAATTTAAACTTATAGTTGAGACCCCCTGATATATAGTATACTATAACACATTATCCATTATTTATGTCTCTTTGACGCAAGTTGCAACAATGCTTATTATTTCATTAACATCTTGAAGATAATGTACAAAGTTAACATAATGAAGCCAATATGAAAGTATGATTGTGGGTTCAAAGAAAACTTGCCCCCTCGTGTATTAAATATTTAGCATTATGTATAAAAATAGTATGTGTTGTACCTATACTCTAATTTAAAGATTATTAATTATGTAAAACAAAACATGATTAATATATACATAATGTATATTAGGCTTTAACAATAAACTTAATTTTAATCGAATTGATCATTTACATCATATTATATTATAATCGTAGCTTAATTCAAAAAAAAAATTATAATCGTAGCATTACTTAATTGTTAATTCTTGTAAACTAAGAGTAAATCCAAAGATGCTAATTAGGACTAGATTTTCAAGAAGGAATGAGGATTCTTTTATTTACTTCGCAGTTCGCAGCTTATGGTATTGATTATCAGCTGTTTCCAGCTGTTGTATCAGTACCCCTCCAAACAGCTAATTGTATCTCATCCTTACTTCTATTTCACTAGTTTAGATTTGATAGCAATTTCTAAAATAATATTTTTTTTAAAGATTATTCACAATGGTTTTTTCACAAAAATTAAGAAATTAGAATCCTTGTAGTAAGGGGATATTATTTTAATTAAATAGTATCGTGAAGTAATAATTATATTTGTATTATGAAAAAAAAGACATTTAAATTACAGATAAAATAAAGAAAAAAAATCAAATTATCATTTTCAGTAATGTAGAGAGAGTATATTTGGGGAAAATTGGAAGGATTATGAGGGTATATTTGAGAAAAAAAATTTCTATAAATGGAAAGCAGTCTAAAGTGGACAAATATTTAAAACTATTCTTTATAGTAAGTTGGACAAACATAAAAAACAGAAAAAGTACTTTTTTTCTCTAAGATTTTTTTATTTAAAGTATTTCAGTATAAGAAGGAAATTCGATAAAGATTTTTAAGAGTTATGTGAAATATTGTTAAATTCAATTATTTTTATATATAATTTTATATTATATAATAATTTTAAAGTTTTTTATAATATATATAAAGACATATTGAAATTTTAATTGCTTTATTATAAGAATGTAAAAATAAATATAGAGAATAAAAAATAACAAAATCTAATGGATAATACCGACATATTGTAAAGGAATATCGGCATAAAATTCAGAAAATATGGAAAGGAGTGTGTAACTAAAAATTTGACGGCTAGCTATTGCAAACTTAGAAAACAAATTCAACCCACGATCAATCTCCATCAATTTGATCTAATATATATTTATTGTCTTAATTTTTTAATGTAATACATTAGATATTTTAAAACATAAGAAAATTATAGTCTAATTTATTTTGCGGAACCCATTCCATAATAGTACACTGAATTATGTAATAAAGAAGTTGTTAGAAATATTTCACGTGTGAGATAAGATTCCACATTGATAAAATAATGAGTCGTTGACTTACATATATATTGATATTGGGAAGCAATAAACCTTACCAAGTGTATGTGCAAGTCAACGCTCTTGACCCGTGGGTTTGTGAATCCGATCCTATGGATGTCCCGTGTCCACACGAGTAGGTCACGGTAAGATTATGTGACAGAATTATCACAGCCTGATACAAATATCTAAAAAAAGTAGGTGAAATAAAAATTAAAATAGAAAATACATACCGTATTGAATTCTCCAGTTCTCAAAGTAAGGAAAGAGAGAAGAAGTGTAATCATGTCCAACAATTTCAGCATGAGAAGAAGACTTAGTAGCCATTGATTGAATCCTCTGCATCTCAGAAACATTCCCAAATAGAAAAGATGGTGAAGGCCCTTTTACACCTCTTTTTCTTAGTTTCCTCCTTTGTGTTTGAGTCTTTACCCACATATTATTCATCATAATATGAAGCATAAAGCTTACAACCCCACAAAATATTATTGTAGATATGATTAATATCTGAATATCACCAAACATTTTTATTCCTTTTCAAACTTTCCTCCTCTGTTTTTTCCCTTTTTTTATAAGAGAAAATAGGAGAAGGGAATGCTTGAAATGCCTACGTTAGTGAGAGAAGTGTCCAATAAGTGTAATAACACTCATATATATATATAGGAGCATAAGTGTCCATTTTTTTAAGTGTATGGTATCAGAGGCCAGTGTGACAAGAGATCATGGGTTCAGGTTAAATATTTCGGATCGGACTAATTTCACTTTTTTAGTGTATGGTATTAGAGGCCAGTGTAACAAGAGGTTATGGGTTCGAATCCCAATCACCCCTTATTAAAGTGGAATATTTAGCACCAGGTACGAGGAGGGCGTGTGGTTGCATTCACACTTGTAGCTTAAAGGGCTCTCATGTGAGGGGGCGTCTTAATATATAAATTGTAATATATTTTGGGGCATTAACCATCAGATTAAACTTTTGGTTAAGTTGGTTCTTTGACATTAAATAATATCTTAATAAATTGATTTGATTTTTATTTCGACTAATCAGATTAATTTTAAAAAGGAGTCAATATCTTTACTTTGGGCATGGAGTTTTAGATGATTAGTTGACTTGTCTGATCAATTAAAATAATTGTTTATTTGGAAAATAATAGTCTAACAAGTTATAACTTTAAAGTTGATGAAAAAATCAATTTAGAATAATTTTTTATTTTAGCTTAAAGTATATTGAATTCTAAACAAATATTTGGTTATTTGAGTGACTAACAAAAACTAAAAGCCAAAATTGGATGAATAAAAATGGCCAAAAACCCAATTATTAAACAAGACCATATACATGGGCTTGTCTATTTGTTCACATGTAACTCTGGGGTAGCGGAGGGCTAAAACTAAATTAGAATTGACTCTTTTAGTTTGATTCGATCAAATATAAAAAAATATCAATATGTAAAAGAAAAGTAAATTAAATTAGCATATTCTTTTTATTCTAAAATTAAAGTTATATATTAAATTGTACTTTCTATCATAAATTAGTTTAAATAATCATGTTCTAGTTATGGAGTTATATTTATGAGTTTATTTATCATCTTTGATCTAAACATATTGAAATCATAAGATATAGTTACCTAATTCTATAACATATCAGTGTTGTTCCTGGCATTGTATGGGTCCTAGGCAAATTGAGAGAAGCGAGCCTTCTCTATGGTTTATAGAGGATTAATTCTGAACTAAAATAGGTGTTTGGAAAAATAACAAAGATGAATCCTATATATTATAATTAGTATTAAAAATGTAGACGTATCAGATAATTCTTAAATGAAAAAAGAACTACTCATAAATTGCAAATTTTAATGTGTATACTCCCATTAACTATCATTTTCTAATTTTAGGGCCCTTTTTAACTCTGGGCCCTAGACAAATGCATATTTTGCCAATGATCCAGAACGAAAATTTGAAATAGATAAGAGTCTAAATCAAAAAAAAGCATGCAATAAGATTCAAATCAAACTTATTCCAAAAATAAGCGTCTGATACCCAAGAACACAGGTTCGGGTCTGTTCGCACTTACTAAGTGCGAACAGTAATAAACTGCTCAAAAAAAAAATCAAGTGTTTGTTCGCACTTAGTAACTGCGAACTGGTCAAACAGGGTTAAAATACTGATTTTAAGACAAGAGTTGTTCCCATTTACTAAGTGGGAACAGACTGAAAAGCACAAACAGTTTGTTCGCTGTTACTAACAGCGAACAGACTGTTTGTGTTTTTCAATCTGTTCACACTTAGTAAGTGCGAACAGCCCGAACCTAAGGTTTGCGATTTACACGCTTAGTTTTGGAATAAGTTTGATTTTAATCTTATTGTATGCTTTTTTTTGATAAATAATCTTATTTATTTCAAATTTTCGATCCAGAACGGCGCTGCATATTAATTTTTGTATGATTTTAACATAGTAAAAGTCAGAAATTAATCATAATATACTTGAGCTATGATCTTATCATCGGATGTCCATGTAGAGTGGGCGGTAAGGTCGAATGTAGAATGCTAGATTCTTATGCATATAATTATACCCTCACTCGTTCTTATTTGATGTTGACTTAAATAATCATCAGGAATATTAAGAAACGACAAATTTTTAGATGTGGAGAAATTATTTTATTAAATAATAAAAATGATAAAAAGTAGGAATATAAGCACGTATTATAAAATTAGTTTTCTTTTGTATGAGACCGTCTTATTGTGAGACGAGTTCATATAAAAGGTTCATTATACTAAAAGTTTCTATAAATGAACTATTTAATTTAAATACTTCCTCCGGATTTTATTAGTTGCTACAGTTCCTGTAGCAACTACTGTTCACTAATTGATCTTATTTGATATATAGTTCTCTATGTATAATGTAAAACATAGTCAAGTGGGATCTTGTTTGATTCGTCTTAATGTGTATTTTCTTAATATTAACTTTTTAGAATTTTTTATCATATAAAATTAGAGATATTAAAGATTAAAATCATGCATTGGATAGCGTGAAAAACAGAAATGTAGGAACTATTAAAACCAGAGGAAGTATATATGAGGCACGTATTACGATGAAACTCTCTCATACAAGAATTTGTGATAAAATATATAAAATACAAATAGTAGAAAAAACATAAAGACGGCAAAAAAAATTTAACAGGGTTAATAGGAATTTGAAATCGGATCAAATCAAATCATAAAACATATTAAAAGGACTGAGATTAATTACACGTGGCATCTCCTCTATCAACACTGCCACTTGTCGGATAATGTTAGGCTTTGGATATTCATCTTTTCTCAAATTGGCATTTACTCAAATAGGCATTTAATTCAAAAGAGTAAGTAATTTAATTTTAAAGTGTAAATAATAAGGTAATAATCTTTGACCATAAGTAAAAAGTAACTGTGGAAAATTAGAAGTAATTGAACCAAGTTCAGATGCTGTTAATTCTGATATCAGAAGCTTCACATCTGCACCATTTCTTGGGGAAACAAGGGAGGCACATAAGGAAGGTCTGGACAGACTTGGATTAGGGTCAACTAAATGGGCCAATCATCAAAACCCATTGCTTGGGCCAGAGGAACAAGCTGGGATCAAAAACACCAGCAAAGGTACTGGGAACAGGACACCTGAAGAACCTGCTGACCAGCTGACCTTGGTGAGCCTCTTGAGCCTAGACCTGAGCTCTTGGAACCCAACTAAGGCTGGCAACGTCATCTTTGCACATGGACCTAGCCACCAAGGCCCAAGAACCATCCTATTCAACCACCTGGAAGCCTAGAAGACTTGCTGAAGGTGGGCTGTTCGACAGAATTACAGAAAGGCTTCTGATAGCCTGTTTTAGCTGTTTTGCCTTATTTTAGTTAGCACATGTTTAGGCACGTGGTATTTTAAAATAGAGCCGTTATTTTTTCTGTTATTTAGAAGCCTATATAAAGGGGCTCTTACTTTGTATTTGACACTCAAGTTTTAATCCATATTCAATTTTCATTCATTGCTTAGTTTGGCAATTATTTTCATTTTCTGTTTTTTGAGAGATTGTGAGGCAATCTTCAAGAAAGGATTCATCCTTCTCTAAGATCAAGAGATCTCTGTGAGAAGTGTGAGGGTTGAGCCTTTGCAATTCAGAGGGATTGCCTTAGGTTCCTCCCAAGGACAATCAGTCACCAAGACTGATTAGAACAAGCCAAGAACCTTGTTCTTGGTTCTGATTTTCAGTACCTGTGTGAAATTAAGGACTTTCCTGTGCTTTGAAGATCATCACTCGGCAAATTCCTCCCAAACTTGGTGCAGTAATTTAATTTTAAAAAGTAAGTAATAGGGTAATAATCTTTGACCATAAGTAAGTAAATAGACATTTACTCAATTAAGCATTTAATTTAAGGAGGTAAGTAATAGGATATTGACCATACGTTGAAAAAAAAATAACAGGCTAATTATTGCATTTTAATTGGTTTACATAAATGGTCAAACTTTTTAAGAGGCAACTTAATTAATCATACAAATCAACTATCCAAAATGGGAGAATGAGATTTGGCGAATATCAAAAGAGTAAGTAATTTAATTTTAAAAAGTAAGTAATAGGGTAATAATCTTTGACCATAAGTAAGTAAATAGTAACTATGGAAAATTAGAAGTAATTTAATTTTAAAAATGGGAGTAATAGGTTAATAATCTTTGACCATAAGTAAGTAAATAGGCATTTAATTCAAATTGGCATTTACTCAAATAGGCATTTAATTTAAGGAGGTAAGTAATAGGATATTGACCATACGTTGAAAAAAAAATAATAGGCTAATTATTGCATTTTAATTGGTTTACATAAATGGTCAAACTTTTTAAGAGGCAACTTTATTAATCATACAAATCAACTATTCAAAATGGGAGAATGAGATTTGGCGAATATCAAAAGAGTAAGTAATTTAATTTTAAAAAGTAAGTAATAGGGTAATAATCTTTGACCATAAGTAATTAAATAGTAACTGTGGAAAATTAGAAGTAATTTAATTTTAAAAATGGGAGTAATATGTTAATAATCTTTGACCATAAGTAAGTAAATAGGCATTTAATTCAAATTGGCATTTACTCAAATAGGCATTTAATTTAAGGAGGTAAGTAATAGGATATTGACCATACGTTGAAAAAAAAATTAATAGGCTAATTATTACATTTTAATTGGTTTACATAAATGGTCAAACTTTTTAAGAGGCAACTTTATTAATCATACAAATCAACTATCCAAAATGGGAGAATGAGATTTGGCGAACATCAAAAGAGTAAGTAATTTAATTTTAAAAAGTTAGTAATAGGGGAATAATCTTTGACCATAAGTAATCAAATAGTAACTGTGGTTAACAATCATCCTTATATTTTGAGTAAATTAGAAAATTTAATATACTGCATAATATATTTGTGACAATTTATAAAACTACAGAGTTTATTTATACATATAAGATATAACTGTCAAAATTGAGTTTTTATACTGCATAATATCCTTGACATTTTTAATATCATACGTATTTATATATCGATGCTAAAAAAACCGTGCGTTGCACGGGTTTCTACACTAGTTTAGTTATAAAGTCAAATAAATATCAAATCGTCAGATCTGTTTTAAACAGTCATAATACTTCCTCCGTTCCGAAATACTTGCTACATTTTGTTTTTGGGCACTATTCATCGTTTAAGCTTATATTATATATTGTATTTGCTGCTAATATGTAAGTAATAATATAGTCAAGTGGGATCTTGTTTGAATCATCTAATCGCATACTTTCATAATATCAACTTTTTATAATTTTTAAATGTGTATAATTCGACATATAAATTAACAAAATCATCATCATCATCATCATCATCATACCCAGTGTTCCCGCACATAGATAAATCTAAGGTTAGGGTCCGGGGAAGGAAGGTCGATGGCGTCTCATACCCATAAGGAGAGGGCGGTCACAAGAGTCATTCGGCTCTAGAGGAGTCTTCAAGGATAGGATCTGCAAATATCCGAAAACCTGCATCTTACACCCACGTTAGCCAAGTATGATGAAACTGTGATGGTATGAATTTATAAAGGCAAGATATGTAACATCAATGATGTTGAAAAACAATAGAAAGGAAAGGAAAGGAATAATAATAATAATAATGCATGGTATGATTGTAATGGCATAGGCATAGCTAATGGGTAGTAGTACTAATAATAAAGGGTATTATTATTTGTCGCCACCCTTTTAATTAAATCGTCACCCCTAATTTTAAATAAATAAATAAAAAATTAATTAAAAAATAAATAAATAAAAATTGAATATATAAATAAATAGTTTCTTAATAATTTCAAAACCGAAAAAGTGTAACATCTCTCTAAAAATCTCTAAAAAAACGTTCCAAACGAAAACAAGCTAAATATAGTAATCGAACAATAATGGCGAACCAAAACGAACAAGATTACGATTCGGTAAGTAAATTAATCGTTTCAAAATTTAGAAAAGGAAAAATGCATCAAATGTCGAAAACATGAAATCAAGCAGCAGAAATACCATAGAAAATCGCACAAACGCGATTGTACCATGTACACTCGCACGCTTTGTGCTTAATTTGCTATGGTATTTTCGACGCTTTGTGCATTTTGCATGTTATTCAGCATATTCGTACATTTTTCCATTTTTTTAAATTATTTATTTAACATATAATTATGTTTATGTTAATTAATTATTTAAATATTTATTGTGTTGTGATTAATAATTATTTAATTTATTTATAATATGTAGGCTATTAATTGATAATATATTATTTATTTAAAAAAAGTTTATGTTAATATTATTTAATTTATTTATAATATGTTTATGTTAATATTATTTAATTTATTTATAATATGTTAATATTATTAATTATGTTGATGTTAATTTATTTAAAATATTTAACATATAATTATGTTTATGTTTCGATTATATTTATTTAATTTATTTAAAATATTTATTGTTTTATGATTAATTAATAATTTAATTTATTTTAAAAATAAGTATTGAACTTTATTAAGTTTTGATGTTGATTATGTGTAGATTATATTTTTTTTTATATTTGGTGATAATGAAAACTTAGGTGATAATGTAGATTATTCCGATAGATTTGTTACTGATAGAGAATTTGCATCTATAGATGAGTTACATAATCGTCGATGAGATAGCATTACAAATTGGTTTTCAATTTGTCATGCTTTTATAAACATAAGGAAGGACGCATAAGGAAAAGTTTGTACTTACGCTTGTCATAGATATGGTAAATATAGGTGATTTGAACCTAGATAATGTCTAGACCGGTACAACATGTAGTGCGCCGTTGCAAATTTATGATCATAGGAACCAACCGTAATCCGTAAAAAGACCTTGGACGATAAGAGTGTGTCCAGGGAAAAGGGCGACATAATCACCCGCTTCTTGTATATAGAAGGCCAAGTAAGAACAAATAGTAATGCATATTAGGCAACATATAAGGAATCTCGACCACGGCATGCAACCGGCTTATAATGACGCTCGATTAGGGAGAACTTTCCGATTATTTTCCTAGCATGAGTCAAATCTATAACATTAGACAAGCATTAAGGAGAGAAGAGATGGATGGTAGGACCTCTTCTTCAAGATTGTCGATTGCCACAGAGAAGAATTATATTGTATGGACGATTTGGATAGCGACGGCGTTGACCGCTATTAATTGCTAACCCTATATCTATCCGATGATACGATGCGTGGCCCTATGTTGTGTTGATAGACACAACGCATAAGACTAATAAGGCAAAGTGGCCCCTTTCGGAAATAATAGGAATGACGCCAACCAATCACAACTTTTGGTTGCATTCGCTTATGCGAGATGAGCGCTGTCTTATTCTTGGGTGCTTGAGAGGTTGCGGGATATATATGGTACTGTTCGGATGCCTAATGTTATCGTTTCGGATAGAGACAAGGGTTTGTCTGCAGCTATTCGTGATGTCTACCCAGGTAAATAGAATCATGTTTATCTTTTTATTTGTATACCAAGTATATGTTTATTGTTTTAATTATGATTTTTTGTTTAATGTAGATGTACGTCATTTACTTTGTGTATGGCATATTGGAAATGATGTGGAGAATATGGTAGACAAACTTTGCGGTGGTAAAAAAAACGCACAGGGGTAACAGCCCTCGTAAATCCATGTCTGTAAGAGCGTCAGACAACCCGCGATAGTCCGGCATCCAGCCCTCGACGCCGTACCCAATTGGCGATAAAGGTACGCCAGCGTAACAGCACCCCAAGCAATCTCACCCTTATCAGCAGTAACAGCAATAATAGGGTGCGGTTTCATCCCACTTCTGGTCTTATCAACCAGCAGCGTCGAACCGACTACAGCCATATAGTAGGCAGTAGTCTGCGTCTCCAAAGACTGGGAACGGTGGCACAGCTCCAACAACTCACTGACGTTAACGATGGACCCCTTCTCGCAGCTCCATCGTCCCCAAATAAACTAGCCGGCCCAACTTCTATTCGCAGCGAGCGGTAGGGAAGAGCACCATCAATAGTAAGCCTAAATGCGCTTGCACGCGCGTCAACATAATAGTCATCTCGCCCATGGCATGTGGAAGGTGTTCGTATCCACGCCACCTCTCCACAAAGGCCGCATCGTGGCACTATCGATGTCGGTGCACGACGTAAGGAAGACGCCCATAGTGGTAGAATCGATACATCTCATCGCATGTCCTCAGTCCCGATGATAGAGTCGATCGCCTTCTTCCTAAGAGCGACACTCTAAAATAGGAGGGTTACGCTCCAACCCTCGAAAATAACCCTCGCTCACGCCTCCGTAGCGGGAATCAAACGAGTATCGACCGGCCCCTCGGGTTCTCTAATCACCCGCGGATCATCGAGCGTGAGCGCCCGCTCCGCGGGAGCCGCATCCTCAACATGGCGCTACCGTCACGAAGGTCCAGTCGCTATGAGGTCTTCTCTTAAACTTACTCGAGCTCTCTCTCGGGGCCCACTCGAGCGCCAATCGACTCCTCCTCACCCACGACTCATCGAACTCGGTATCATAGTCGCCGAGTCAAATGTATCGCACGCAGGCTCGCTCGCTGTCAACGTGTAGACGACTGGTGTAGCGTACTCGATCGTTGGCCCGGCTATATCCGGACCGCTCTTCCCGCCTGCCCTCCTAGCGAACCGGAACCCTCTCTCATGGGGTCCCCCTTAGTAACGCTCTGGCCTAAAAAATATTAAAACTAATTTAAATTATTATAATAAATTTTAATAATAACATACAATAAATAAATTAAAAATTAAAAATAACATATAATAAATAAATTAAAAAAACATATAATAAATAAATTAAAAAGGATAATTGTAAAATTCAAAAATGTAGAAAATCTACGAATGAGGAAATTCCATAGATATTAGCACAAAATGTGCTGAAAATACATGGCGTTTAAGACAAAACGCGTGATTGTACTATTGGAACACTCAGACGCTTTTGCTAAACCATGTATTTTCAAGCACATTTTGTGCTTAATGTGCATTTGAATCCAAAGCTTTAGCCCGACAAACTTTTGATGGATTTTTGTGAGTTTTAGAGTGATAATTTGTGAGTTTTAGAGTGATAAAAGTGTTAAAGTTCAAGATTCGATTGTTTTTAATACTCGTTTCAAGTCCAATGGCATTTTCGTAATTTTTTATTTATTTATTTTTTTAATTAATAAAAAATAGGAGATGGCGATTTTATTAAAAGGGTGGCGATAAATAAAAATTGGGATAATAAAAGCAAGTTTTCCACTATTATTGTCTTTTTGTTTTGGTTAATATTCTGTTTATAGATCATGCTAGTGCTATTGGTATTGCTAGGCTGCTATATGACTAAGACTAGTGACTTATGAGTAGTAGTACGTCTGTCTTTCTCTCGTTTCAAATGTCTCCTACTACAGTCTACACCCATCTCTTTAGATGCGTCTTCAACAATATCTTTGCTTTTACTTTTCCATTACATTTGTCGGATATCCTAATACTACTCCGTCCCTTGCAGCATTTTTCATTTTCATCATTTTCATCCGTCCCACTTAAATTGCAGCATTTTTATTTTTGGACTATGGCCCACCACTTTCTTTTAATCTCATCCATACATTTTAACTCTCTTTTAATTTCATCCACACAATTCATTCTCTCTCTTCATTTATTACCACTTTTTTAATATTCACAAATTTTCTCTTTGCTACTAACTCATCAGGACGGAGGGAGTATTAAGTATTAACTGATCTATGCCCATATACTTACCCTTATTACTACTTCAAAACTACTCCTTTTCACCCAATAATAATTCAGTACTTCCTCCGTTCTTTTATGTTCTTCCACCTTACTATAACGGGTAGTTTTAAAAGTTCTTCTACTTTAGAATACTTTCTATTTTTGGAAAGTTTTCATTTGACTTTTACCCCTTAAAATCCTACTTTTCTTACTTCCCACTACTATTTAATTATTTTCTTTCTCATACTTCCAATACAATCATTACTTCACACTACTATTTAATTATTTTTTCTCTCATAATTCCAATACTATCATTACTTCCAATTACTATATAATTAAAATAATACCCACTACTACTAAAGATTCCATTTTTCTTAATCTTTGTGAAAAACCCAAGTAGAAAGATCAAATAGGAAGATCGAATAGGGACGAAGAGAGTATTGTTTTTTTAAAATTTTATTGTTTTGTTGCTTTTAGAGATATTAAACACTACAAAAAAATAAAGTTTTACGTTAAAAATAAAACTTTTGTCTCTCAGTCTGACGACAAAGCTAGCAACAAAAAGATATTTTTTGTTGCCAAAATTGTTGTTCAAAGGTTTATTTTGGGCGGCATAGGTTTGATTGAACAGTAAAAACATTTTTGCTACGAACTCTTTGTCGCCTACTTAATCGGTATTTTATCTCTCTTAATTTTGGTGACAAACTTGTTGACAAATTGTTTTGTCACCAAAACTTATTCAATTTCTTTATAAGCTAAGTTTTCCATTTGTGCCATATATCTCTCTATATTCTCTCATCTTCCTTCTTTGATACTCCCTCCGACTCAATCAAGTTGTTCCATTTGGGTTGGGTACGGTTTTTAAGAGTGGAATGGTGGGGTATTTTAATTGATTAAATTAATTGTAAAGGTGGTAGTTGGGTATTGGGAGTAGTAAAAGTGGGGGTAGTTGGGTATTTTAATTGATTAAATTAATTGTAAAGGTAGTAGTTGGTTAAAAATCATTGCCAAAAATAAAAATGGGATAACTTGAGTGAATTGCCCATAAAAAGAAAATGGGACAACTTAGTTGAGTTGGAGGGAGTACATTTCTTCTACTTCCCTAAACCCTCGTAAACTTATCTCTACAAGAAGCTTAATAACTTCTTTAATACAAGCTACTACCCTTCGTTCTCCTTCTTTCGAAAAGAACACTTATCTTCTCTCTAATCTCATACTTTTTGTAAAATCTTCCCAATATTGAGTTTTAAAAACTTCGATCTGGGTTGTTGTTCTTCGATTTTGGGTTGTTATTCTTCATTTTTTTTCTTCGATGTAGTGTTGTTGTTCTTCGATTTTGTTCTTCGTTTTTTTCATTTTTAAGTTATTGGGTTCTTGTTTTTTGTTGTTCAAGTTTTTGTTCTTCGTTTTATTTTCATTTTTAAGTTATATGGGGAGCTGCTATTTACTTTTCTGTTATTTAGTTAAATAAAATTTAACTATTTTATTTCTATCAATCAATCAATTTACTAGAATTGTGATAAAATAAAATTGTTTATAATAAAATAAAATCAACTTTACCTTATTTAGATTAATAAATATAACAATTAATCAATTTGATTATTCTATGTGGCAAATATTTATAACTATGCCACATGGAATTTTAATTGTCTTCTATTATTCCACATGATAAATTTTTATAAGGATGCTATATGGTATTTCTCAATCCTTTTAGTTAACCGTATAATAAAGAGTAGAACTTATATACAAAAAGTGTATCTTGGTTTAATTCATTTCTATAGACTTTTAATATTGTATTTAAAGGAATAAATAATAATTTATGTAGTATTAGGTCCAATTTATCAGAACATTAGGTTGTCTTTAACTATCGATCTATTTTTATTAAAGGGATTTACCACTAACTTAAACTTCTATCTTAAATTTTTTAAAAAAATAGAAAAAAATAATTTATATGTTTTCATAAAATAATTTGCTAAACTAATACAATGTAAGCAATTTATCTTTTCTATATAGTTTACTCATTTGATGGGAATTAAAATGATAAAAAATTTTCTCTAGCTCTTTCGTTACATTTAAATTCGTAATTTAATTTGGTGAAAAGCGGTGATATTTGATAAAAAGTAAAAGATGAATCAAAAATTGGTGTTATGTTATAAAGGAATTGAAAATTGATGAGAATTTTAAAAAGGATTGGAATTATTGGATTGTTAGACTTTCTATGTAGTGAATTGTTGATTGTATTAGTAGAGTCTTTTAGTTGACATCCTTTAAATATGATCTCTTAAGCATTGGGACTAAGGGATACTTGTGGATATGGCTTAGATGACATTTGGTTTATTTTCTCACAAACATGGGAATAGAACCAAAACTCGGTTAAAATGGTACTCAATCAAACTGATATGCGGTAAAAGTGGTTAAAATGGAAATAGAACCAAAACTCGAAATTCTTATCGTTATTTTTTAAGAATTTTATACTTTCCGTCATTTCATCGTACATCCATCTCAACCCCAAATGTAACGTTTTCTCTAATTATGTCCTATTTTTTAATAGAATAATTACTATTTAAATTCGGCACTATAGGCAGCACATCGGGTCCATATGCGCAGGCATCAAGCTCTGAGAGTTGATCACTTCTATCTCTTTACTTGTCTGCAAAACTTGCTGCTTTTTCAGTATTAATATACTACTTTCACCGTTCCATAATACTTACTACATTTAACTTTTTTACCAATCTAATGTACTATTTTATTTATTTATATGTCGAATTATACACAGTTAAAAATTATAAAAAGTTTATATCATGAAAGTATGCGATTAGACGATTCAAACAAGATCTCACTTGATTATATTATTACTTACATATTAGTTGTTATATATAAAATAAGCTTAAACGATAAATAGTTTTCAAAAATAAAATGTAGCAAGTATTTCGAAACGGAGAAAGTATATAATGCGTGGCTGGACTTGGAACAATGACTACCCCAAACATTTTGGCACCTATATATATATTCAATGTCATGCATGAGTTCCCCCTTCCCACCCGCGCCCCACCCCGCTTTCCCTTTGTATGTAACCACTTAGATTAGGCCATATCTTTATTGCCATGGGGGTTTTGTTCATCAATTCTCCACCGTTGATTTAAATCCATGCATCTTAATCCGTTTAAACATTCAACAAGTACATTTTATGTCATGTACTCCCTCCGTCTCCATTTTCTATTTTCGTCCGTTCCACTTAAATTGCAGCATTTTTATTTTTGGACTATAGCCCACTATTTTCTTTTAATCTCATCCAAAGTTGTTAGAATCGGGATTCTACGTAGGATCGTTGAGGGGGTAGGATCGAAATCGGTAGAATCGGATCGTAAGATCGTGTGATCCTACAAATACAAATTAACATGCTTTAGATAACTGATTTTCAATGGTATTTGTTCTTTTTTAAAGTTTTAAGGTTTAAATTAACACTTATTTGACTTCAACTATTAAGTTTTGTAAAAGAATACCTTTAATAATCATTTTTAAAATATGGATCTAGAAAAACTTGAATTTTAGTCATATTGATATATACATATATATACATAAATAAAATCTAGATTATATGAAATTTTTGTACGATTGAAACTACCCTTGTAGGATCGGATCGTAAGATCGTAGGATCGTAGAATCGTGTTATGATCCTACCACTTGCATCATGGAGCTATGTAGGATCGTACGATTCTACCAACATTAAGATCCTACTACGATCCGGATCGGTCACCTAATTTCGAATCGTAGGATCGTATAATCGTTGATCAGGATCGAGATTCTGATAACCATGATCTCATCCATACATTTTAACTCTCTTTTAATTTCATTAACACAATTCATTCTCTCTCTTCATTTATTACCAGTTTCTTAATTCTCACACATTTTCTCTATGCTACTAATTCATCTGGACGAAGGGAGTAATAAAGAAAACATCCACTGATACACATTGTACTAGTTGAGTTCTTTTCCATGCATGTGCTTGCTTCCAACTTACTTACAAGTACTAGCCCTACTTTTTCAGCATCTACCTAATTCACACATTGATGTGCCCTTCTTTGCCTATATTTGATGTACATCACTCCATCACAACATACATGTTTTTTTTTTTATTTTTGAAAAGTACACCGGATAGATGTATAAAAATAGAGGTTTATTAGGTAAAAAACGGTAATTTATTAATTAATTTAATAAACCACATGCAGGTGACAAGTATTTATATGTCTATGATTTTAATGATTTTATTTTCCTTTTTCGTTTTAATTATTTTATTAATTTTTCTATAGGATTTACAAATAACTATGATTAACTTAGATTTTCTAATAAAAATATAAACAATAGCATGATAATCAATAATGTATATATTATTATATATTAGGTTGTCGATGTATAAAAGTACATAGGACTTTCTATCAATAATAATAAATAGTTGAACACTAATTATGAAGTTTATTGAATAGTGATTCATCAAATAGTTGTGCCACCTAATTATTTCTCGACCATAATATCGTTTTATTTGTCAAAGTGACATTTTTATAGTTTACATAACTTTTTTATTAAGACGTATGATAATAATTTATTAAAGAGCATCTACTATGTAATTATTTCCTCATCAGCTACTACAATTGCATAATTCTATCCTAAACCTTTTAAAGGGTGACATTTGGATTTTCATAATAACTATATTAAAATATATAATATAAAATTCTCATTAAACAACTAAATTACGACAAAATTTCTAAATTGAAGCAAAAAGATTTTAAATATTAGTCGATTATAGTAATTATTGACCTAAAAATTTAAGTATATATATTTAATTAGTACTCCCTCCGTTCCTTTTTGATGTTCCTATTTGAGTTTTTCACCAAGATTAAGAAAAATGGAATCTTTGGTGATGGTGGGTATTATTTTAATTATATAGTAGTGGGAAGTAATGATTGTATTGGAAGTATGAGAGAAAAAATAATTAAATAATAGTGTAATGTAATGATTGTATTGGAAGTATGAGAGAGAAAATAATTAAATAGTAGTGTGAAGTAAGAAAAGTGAGGTTTTAAGGGGTAAAAGTGAGATGAAAACTTTCCAAAAATGGAAAGTATTCTAAAGTGGAAAAACTTATGGAACTACCCGTTTTAGTAAGGTGGAAAAACAAAAAGGAACGGAGGGAGTAGTAAATAATAAACACATGGGTGATTAGAGAGGGTTAGAGAGAGGTTGGAAAAAAGGGTTTAATTGGGGATTTGTTAATTTGAAGGTTGTTTGTCAACGGTCCTTTACATTTGTCAACGGTCATTTAACAAGTCATCCGGGGAAGTGGTCGTATTGATGTCGTATTTGTTAATTTGAAGGTTGTTTGTAAAAATTTAAAAAAACAAAACTTTGATGCTGTTTCATTATTTTAAAATGACTAAACATCAAGGTTGTAGTTAGTAATTGATATATATATATATATATATATATATATATATATATATATATAAATATATATATATATATATATATATATATATATATATATATATATATATATATATATATATATAACATACATATATATATACATACATATATATATTATATATATATATATATAATATTATATAATATCATTATACATATTATATATATTATACATACATATATATATATATATATATATTAATATCACATATATATATTATACATATATAATATATATATATATATACATATATTATATATATATATATACATATTATACATATATATACATATATATAATATATATATATATATATATATATATATATATATATATATATATATATTGTAATATATATATTATATATATATATATATATATATATATATATATATATATATATATATATATGGCATTGCAGATATTGACCCCAAAAAGAAACAATGGGTACAACTAGTCCGTGAACAGCCAGCCATTGCACGGTAAAAATTGGATAGGTTCGATCTATGGTCATTGGGCCTCCTAAAAGAATCTACTAAATTCATCAAGTTGTTCCAAAGAGTCAAAATTGCCAGTTATTAATGGAATTCCTTGTCGACTCTCTATGCAATATTCGTTTGCCGGGGGCTTCCAAACTCATCGTAAGCTAAACCTGTGTTGACGAATAACCAACCCGCAATGAATAGGGAAGGTATACTAATGCTATGAATAACCCAATATCGAATAATACTGGTAATAATATTAGCAAAAAAACGTTCTCATGTGCTTCCAGACATGCTGAGCTCCACATATTATTGTACAATCAAAGGCAAATCCGTGAAAGATGAAATTAGTAAATTTCCTTTTTACTTTTGACTTCACGTAAAAAACGTAAAAACTTAAAAATCTTGTAGGATTAGCAATATAGTACCAAAGCTGTCTTTAGAGTATACCGAATTAATATAGTTATCCTTCTTCTGACACAGCAAGGCGATTTCAGTTAATATTGAAATGAAGTACGAGAGAATTCCTTTGTTGTTTTTGTGCATATGGAACTAGTTTTCATTTTTTTTAAAATTTCGGAAGAAGATTATCATATTCTTCTAATAACCGAGTTGGAAAAAAGAAAGATTTTTTTGAATGGTGATAATCTTTTTCTTTTCATTCAAAAAATTATTTATTTTATCTGGATGAACCCAATTGTTGAGGCTAATAAGTTCAATTGAAAATAAAAACTGAAAAATGTTGTGTTATAATTATAAAAACCTGTTTGTTCGGAAAAAAAAATCAATTTTCATTTTATTCTAGTGTGATTTATATATATATATATATATATATATATATATATATATATATATATATATATATATATATATATATATATATATATATATATATATATATATATATATATATATATATATATATATATATATATATATATATATATATATATATATATATATATATATATATATATATATATATATATATCGGCAATCTTCAATCCTAAAGGAAATATTTTAATTGTAACAATATAAAAAAAAAAAAAAAAACAATAATCTAGAAAGGAACTATAATGGAGAAGGAAAGAAGAGGAAATTTTAATCAGATGCTATCTTGAGAGAAGACGACTCTCAAAAATGCAGCTCAAATATATATTTAGAGTTGTAACAATATATTTAGAATTAGACTAAGATTTTGGGAGCCGTCTTGACAAAAGACGGTCTCAAGTAAGAATTTGTGAATTTTAATTATGAAAGTCTGAAAAAAATAAGGGAAAGGGAGTGAGCCTGTTATACGCGTGTTCATGGGCTGACCCATGATGACCGTCTTAGAATGAGGCGGTCTCGTCCAAATTTTTGTAAAAAGTTATTACTTATTTTTATCCTATATTTTCCTTTATGGACCGACTGTGTCTTTCTGAAGATTTATAGTCTCTACTCCAAAATCCCAATCCCTAACCTTACCATCATTCAGCGTCCACCGCCAACACCAATAGCAACACCAATAGCAACACCAACCCCCACCACTTTCTCTTCCTCTCTATTGGCGATAGAGAGAGAAAGCGACACAAAGCGACGCCCTTTTCACTGTAACATGAAAATACTTCGTCCTTTAGAGAGATAGAGAAGAGGAGTAGAATAATCTCAGATCCTTTAAAGGGTTTTTTCTGTTCCAAAACCCCACCCCCTTTTCTCTTTCTAATTCACTCAAAAACCCTTCAATTAGGGTTTCAATTTGTTACCTAGAAATGAGTTTTAATATTTAAAACTTCAAAATTTGTGAATCTGCAATCAGAACCAACTAAGACAAAGTTTGATGATGGACGGAAGAAGAATATCAGCGAGTCCTCGACCATGTAAACTTCGTCGGGTCGTAGCCAGGAAACGCCCTCGTGGTTGTGTTGATGGGTTTGTAAACAGCTTTAGGAAACTTCAAAGGAGAGAGATTTGCTCTAAAAGGGGTCGCGCTTTTAGTATGACCGATGCTCAAGAACGTTTTCGTCATATTCGATTGCAGGTTAGTGTTTTTTTTTGTTGATGTTATAGGAAATTAGGGTTGCTCTGCTTCTGTTTTTGCCTTTTACATGTCATTTATTGATACACACTTAACCTTATTATTATGCTGAATTTCTATTGATTATTAA
This sequence comes from Amaranthus cruentus, assembly GCA_019425755.1. NCBI lineage: Eukaryota > Viridiplantae > Streptophyta > Magnoliopsida > Caryophyllales > Amaranthaceae > Amaranthus > Amaranthus cruentus. Next base: position 20,258,007 of record CM033462.1, read on the forward strand.
GCCTAATTTAGTAACTGGGTTTTACAATACTTGATTTGATGATTTAGGGTTTGTGGGATTTATTTGATTCCATTGAACTAACATCGCGGGTTTAGTGAAGGGATGTTTTATTCTTTCACATTAGGGTGCATGATTTTCGATAGATGGTAAGAGTAAATTTCAGAGTTGACATAATATTGTGACAGTTGTAAATTAGTATCATAGTCTGGAATGAAGTATGGGTAGATTGATCCTATACGGCCAGGTTTGGTGATCTTTATTAAATGGTATTAATGAGGATGTGTTTTAGTATTAATTTTGATGAATTGTGCTTCTTCAATTTCATAGCAATGAAGTTCTTATTCTCACAATTTTCCCCCGACTTTTCATTTCCATCTAATATCACCTTTCCAAGTGTTAATGGACGAGAATAAATTATGTGAAAAATATTATTGAACTCCTTCCATTTCGTTTTTCATATTTTGCTGTGAATATCACTCTCTTATTGAAGAGCGTTGGAATTTGTTAAGAATGTTGCTTGGAAACAAATTGTTTGCATGATTCCTTAATAAAGAGGGAGCAACTTTTGAAGGTTTAGAAGTGTAAATTTTCTTGAGATGACAGGGATCAGTTGTTCGAAACATTGAAATAATGCTGTAGAAAATGCACCCTTTAAATGACTTTTAGGAACCATCATATATATTAGGAACTAGTCCTTGATTAAGGGTGGATTCTCTTCTTTTTTTCTTCCGCTGTCTCCAACAATTTGAGGTCACTTAATATGTTTATTTTAGTTTCAAGGTACCTATTATTCAAACTTGTAAGGACTTGTATGATTATGTAAACTTATATTATCACTTTTGGTTTGATCTTTAAAGGTTTAGTTTCTGGTCCTAGTAAAGTTTGGATTATAAAGAAACATTGCAGTGGGTGCCACGTGTATAGTTTGAAAAATATTTGATCTTGATTCTTGACTTCTATTGTTGAGTAATAATGTTGGTTTGTGGTATTTGTTTTTGTGGAGCTACAAGTGTTTGCTTGCTTTTAGTGGAAGATAGTTATATCTATCTGGCAACGTACTTTGAAGAGCTAAAGGGAAAGCTCTTTGATGTAAAATATTTCTCTAAAGATTTGAAAACTTTATGAACATTGATTTACTAAGGGCTAAGGAGATGAAGTTATAAAGCTTAGTTTTACAAAGCGCGTCTCGAGAAGCCTAGGCATGCCTTGTGTATTTGATTTAGAAAAATCACTTTATCAGTATAGAGTAGGCAATATACAAAAGGTGTAGCTTTTGTGTGTTTTTTGCGCTCTATCAGCTATTGGTTTTAAATGAAAGGAAGTCTTTATTAGTAATTTGTCATATAACAATCATATTAAAAAGTTGTGTTCTTTTAAGAGAGAAAATCATCATTATCGTCATCCTACCCAGTGTATCCCGCTCATAGAAAACTATGGACAAGGTTTGCAGATGGCGGCAACTACCCATAAAGGAGAGCACGGCCAAAGGAGTCCCCCGACTTAAAAAGAGAGAGAACGTAATGACAAAAATAAAGATTTACTTACGGTGGAATAAAAACTTCCTCGTTATGTTTTGAAAGTAGTGGCAACTTTAAATTCCATTTTCCGCAAAACTATACCAATTCTACAACACTATGATCGATTCCGCAAACACATTCGTAAATGAGGCTTTTTCCTCTGATCACGCTATATGTAGATTCCAATGTTTTTGTTTTTAATTGAGATTGTGATGCTACTTCTAGTTTGTTTGTCGCTTGAGTTTCGCTGCTTTAAACTAGAGTAATGCAAAAATTGCTACACTCGTATTTACTTTTAGAGTAGAAACATTTAGATTGTTGGATTGGCTATCTCACTTTACTATATCTCGTTTCCTATTTGCATCGACAATATATAAAAAATGTTGGTGTCATTTTTTTTTTTTTGCAATAACAAGGCACTATATGACTTTTGTGATCTTCGTCTATATCAGTTCTAGTTTCTTAAAAACTTAAATGATATGATTGTGATACGGTGATACATACAGTATTTTTCACTATGACATCTACAATGTGTTGATTAGTAATTTTGAAGGTGTGTTGTTAAACTTGATCTAACATTTTTTGGTTTTAATTGCATGAACTTCTAACAAATTAACTAGTGGGGTATAGTAATAATCCAGTGGTACATATTCACTCATGACCCACCAAATAGTCTAAGGAACCTTTTTTAAGGGATGTTACCCCTAAGAGAAGGTAAATTGTTGCAACTTTTGACTAGTCTTGTGGTTTTATTCCTTGTGAATCATTATGTCCATCATTTAAAGATGGCTTATTTAATGGAGAATGATTCATTTATAAAGAACAAATTAGAACTGACTTGTTATAAGAAACAACCCACTGCATTGTCTCATTACCTACATAAGTTAAGTTGAGATGTGGTGACCCAAGCTTCCTAACTTCAAATTTTGATTTTTTTTTTAGTTCGAAATACTAGTTAATAATTAGGTTGATCTCTATTTCTTGTTTAACTTGGCCATTTAGTGTATGAGGAAGAAGAAAAGATTAATGTAAAGGAGCATGGAAAAAAAATCGCGGCCGCGGATGCGTTTGCGGAAACGGCCGCGATGTCCAGAAAACGGCTATAACGGAGAAATAACGCGAATCGCGGCCGATGCTGCGTGATTTTTGTAAAAAATCACAAAACGGTTTTTGAACTTATAATTGCATTTTTGTTTCTTTTAGTGTATAATTAATTAATTTATAATTGCAATATTTGATTCTTTTAGTGTGTAATTAATTAATTTATTAGTTATTAGTTAATTATTTTGTTTATCAACTAAAACTATGAGTAACTATAAATTAAGTAATCATAATAATTAAAGTTAATAGGGGTATTAATAAAACTTTAACGCGAAAACAAATAACGTTGTAACGGTGAAATATCGTTATAACGGTAAAATAACGGGCGTTCACGTTATATAACGGTCAACGCGGCGTTTTGACCGTGAAATTTCGTCAACAGTTATATAACAGGATTTAACGTCGCGGCAACTTTGAAACAAGTTATATAACGGGCGTTACGTAACGTAACGGGGGAGTTTTTAGTCCATGTAAAGGAGAGAGTAAATAAGTAAAGAAGAATGTTTTCAAGAGAGGCATGAAAACATGGAACGTGCAACGTAGCCATGCTTTGCGACCTCAAAACGTCCTTCCCAAATCACCACGAGTTAGTCCAGTTTGCGTTCCTCATTCTCATCTTGCATATCGAATTGATCTTGATTTGAGTAATAATGGAGATATTTGTTAAGGGAAAGGATGCCTTATGTTGGACATGGAAGGGTGAAGGAGAAAAGATGTAATTACTTTAGTTGGCTCTTAGACACTATTGAAACAATTTTCTTTTTACGGATTCTTCTTTCATTGAATATTTTTCCTAGTAGTACATAAGATTGACTTTTATGTTGACATTTTTTTCCTAGAGTTGGTGGATGTTAAAAAAGAACGTAAAAATAATTTCCTTGTAGGAGATGAAATTCGTTAATGTAAAGGTAAGAGAGCCACAAAAATTGAGAAATAATGCAAGATCTAAGATAAGAAGAGAAATGAAGTTGATATTATAATGGATGAGTGGTTAGCCAATGATGTGGTAAAAATTGTGTACTTAAATGATGAACGTATGAGGATATAGCTTTTGCGTGAAGGATAAATATAATATGCCATTGGTATGTGCCTAAGATGAAGAATTTAGGTGGTATGCTTATGCAAATCCAACATCTAAAAATTATATATTGGTGGTAAATCTAACGGATCTATTTAACAAATTTGGAGGACAAACAAGATGCTTAGTGATCGGAGAACTGCTCTAGTGCGTATTAAAAGAATAATAAAATGTCCAAAATTATTGAGTAATAAAATTCATGAGCCATACTGTGAAGTTATGAGAATGAGTGATAGAGATAAATATGAAAAGATGTACCTCCATATCGTAGAATCAATTTGGATTTATGTTTGGGAGATCTACTATGGAAACCGTTCATCTTATGAGACAAATGATGGAGTACTATAGGGCTAGAAAGCGAGACTTGCATATAATTTTTATTGATTTGGAACAAAACGTACGATAAGGTACCATTAAAAGTACTTTTGCATGCAATGACAAAGAAAGGTGTTTCCAAAAATACATTAAAATTATACAATATGTATTGAGAAGTAGGATGAAAGTTATGACATGTGGAGAGGCTAAAAAGGATTTCCAATTACAATTTACCTTCATCCAGGCTCGACCCTAAGTTCCTTTTTTGCTGCGGTATTAGATGAGGTAAATTGATCGACACAAGAAGACGTGCCTTGATACGTGATATTTGTTGACATTGTTTCGATAAATGAGACTAGGGAGAGGGTAAATCTAAGTTAGAATGATGGTGACAAGAGTTGGAGTCATGAGAATTCAAATTAAATTGGATAGTACATGGATTATAACTTTTCACTAGTGAGATAAGGAGAGGCATTCTAAAGCTAGAAGAGAAAGAAATCACTCTAAGTGGATGCTTCTAATACCTTGGGTGCATCTTTCAGAGTAGTGAGGACGCTTGGTCTTTTGCACTATGGTGAGGACATGCACCAAGATGCGAGTGAGTGCTAAAAATGGAGAGTAGCTACATGAATACTCCCTCCTATTCACTGGAAATGGGAAATTTTACTTTTTCACGTTATTCAATACACATATTATACATAACGAAATATTATAAAAAGTGGAAATCAATCATCTTTGTATTGAGTTGAATCAAATAAGATTGCACTTGACTATGTTTTAATTTATATATTAAGAATAAAATACAAATTAAGAGTAATAAGTGAATAGTGCCAAAAAGTAAATGTTCCAATCTCGGTGAATGGGGGGGAGTATTAGGTAATCAAGTTGTATCCTTAAAGTTAAATGACAATTTTTTTTTTGAACAACCATTAGACCACCACTACTATATGCATCAGAATGTTGGGACTTATATATAGAATTATAGTAGGAAGATGGGAGTAGCGAAACTGCAACTACTTTGATGGATGAGTGGGTATATCTTGAGGAATAGAATTCAAATAATAGACATAAGAAAGGCCTTTAGGAACAACAAATATTGAGGAAATGATGAAAGAAAATTGTTTAAGATGATTCAAAAATGTGCAAAGATAGAATATTAACAAATCAGTAACGAAGACCAAAAGTTGGAATTCAATAGATTTAAAAATAAGACGAGAAAGAAAAATGACTTAAAAGACACGAGCAGAAAAGAATATAAGAATCTAGACTCAAATTGAGATGATAGAACTTGAGAATGAATAGAGAAGAATCCATGCTGATGAACATTGAAACTGATATATCAATTCATGTAGTTGACCATATCTTTTTAGATTTAGGCTCTGGCATTGTATTGGTGTTGATTCAAATGGTCATGTTCTCAAATCATGTTCTCAAATTATGCTTTGTGATTCTCTACTGAAATTTTTATTTTTATAGTATGAAGTGATCAGTTTGTTATGTCTGTGCTACCTCTTAACACAGGAAGAGTTTGATACACATGATCCTAAAGAACATTGCCCAACAATATTGCCTTTCCTTAGGAAGAGATCAAAAATCATAGAACTTGTTGCAGCACATGACATTGTCTTTGCTCTTGCTCAGTCGGGCATTTGTGCTGCATTTAGTCGAGGTTAGTGGCTGGAATCTTGCAATCAGCTGTATATGTCATTTTATCCCTATAATATAACTCTATGTTTGACGGCTGATTTGGGCTCAAATGGTATTTGTGATTTGCAGAAAGTAACCAGAGAATATGCTTTCTGAATGTCAGTCCAGATGAAGTCATAAGAAGTTTATTCTACAATAAAAATAATGATTCCCTTATCACAGTTTCTGTATATGCTTCTGATAATTTCAGTTCGTTGAAATGCAGAACGACAAGGATTGAGTGCGTAATTTTTTTTATCTCTTTAGCTGACTCCAATCTTTTGGGATTTAGGCTTAGTATTGTTGTTGTCTTTAGATCTCTTACTGAAATAGAGTTCCTGTGAGCGATGAAATGAGCAAGTCTTTTCAATCATCCTACTCATTTATTGCTGAAATTATCCAGATACATAAAGAGAGGAAAACCAGATGCTGGGTTTGCTCTTTTTGAGTCTGAATCTTTGAAGTGGCCTGGTTTTGTAGAGTTTGATGATGTAAATGGAAAGGTTCTCACGTATTCTGCTCAGGACAGGTACTTGTTGGTGATTTTTTGTAGTTAGGTTTTTTTATTTTTTCTATGGACCTTCATGCTCGGTGTTACATTCTGATGTGCTCTACATACTCAGTGTTTACAAGGTATTTGATTTGAAGAACTATACAATGCTGTATTGTATTTCTGACAAAAATGTTCAAGAGATTAAGATCAGGTGCCTTTTCCTTTCTTTACCTTCTCATGCTCCTTTTTCTGTTTGGTGCAATTTTCTGACCCGTGTGTCATGGTTTGATGACTCTGGCAACTTCTATTGTGATGTGTCAATACTCAATTCCTATTCTCAGTGTTATTGTATATAGTCCTTTACAAGATCTGCTTATTGATGGATGAATAATCCAAGCTTTTTACCTTTCGGTTGCCTTTGTTTAGTTATGCTAGTGCTTAGGCTAGCCCTATTCATAGTCCATTGATTTAATACTCCCTCCTATTCATCATAAGTGTCCCATTTGCTTTATGCACTCTATCCAATGCACTTATTCAATCCTTAATATCTCTAATTGTGCATAATTAAAAAATATGGAAAGTTGATATAAAAAATCCTTGCATTGAGACGAATCAAATAAGATCCCACTTGACTATATTTTAACTTATAGATTAATAATAAAATGCAAATTAAGAGTAAGAGATGAACAATACCCAAAAAGCAAATGGGACACATGTGGAGAATAGAAGGGAGTATATTTCTTTAATATCTAGTTTTGCCTACCTTTCAATGGGTGAGAAAAGTAATTGCTTGAGAAGAAAATTAAAAGCTTGATCTTCCATGCAGCACCGAATTGTGTTGGATTTTATTTTTTAAGATAGTTGATTTCCTTCCGCATTTGTAGTTGACACGTTTTAGTGTTGTCTGCTGTATCAAATTTCACCTTTGTCTTTTTCCTTCTAAACAGCCCAGGAATCATGCTACTGATATTTACCAAAAGCACCGGCCATGTGCCATTGAAAATACTATCAATCGAAGATGGTACTGTTCTGAAATCATTCAATCACCTCATCCATCGTAATAAAAAGGTGGACTTCATTGAGCAATTCAATGAAAAGCTTCTTGTCAAGCAAGAAAATGAGAATCTTCAGATTCTTGATGTAAAAATCTGACTCATCTTCGAAGGTTTTGCTCTAGCTCCCATTGCTAATAACTGATGACCTTTTTGCTGCCTTTCGCAGGTTCGCAACTCAGAGCTAACAGAAGTTAGTAAAATTGACTTTATGACCCCATCTGCATTTATTTTTCTTTACGAGAACCAATTATTCTTGACTTTTAGAAATAGAACAGTGGCTGTGTGGAACTTCCGTGGTGAGTTAGTGACTTCCTTCGAGGACCATCTCTTGTGGCATCCAGACTGCAACACCAACAACATATATATCACTAGTGATCAAGATCTTATTATTTCTTACTGCAAAGCTGATTCTGATGATCCCCTGTCCGAAGGAAATGGTACAACTTCAAATCTTTCTTGTTGAGTTATATACTGAAAATTTTCTGCCGGAGTATTTGCCTATATTGCTTATATACATTTATCTATCCCCTATCTCGATAAACTTTAGACTCAACTAGAAGAGTTGCTTGTGC